>JASDQU010439521.1:128460-149800 GCA_032191745.1 Picea mariana
GGGATAAACATCACACAATACCTCATCGTTTAAGAGCTTGATGTCATAGGACATATGATACTTTTGGATGATGCAAAGATCACTTCCTTGGTGGAGCCATATGATGGTGTATGGTTGTAGGTGCAACATTGTCAGTAGGGATAGTCTCTTGATGACCTTCGCTGAAATGATGTTCTTCTGGCTACTGTTATCAACGATGAACTGAAATGGAGTACCCTTCACCTACATATGTGAATGAAAGAGGTGCTCACCTTCCTCTGGCTCGTCAGGTTCACCGGGATGGATCTTGGTGGTAGAAATGGTGGCACTCGGTTGCGCATCAATATTTCATATTGTCTTTTTTGGTTCTGAATCTGAATCAAAACTTGCATCTAATTCATAGGCTTTCACCTCCACCACTAATGAATTCTTTGAGAGGTAATCAGTAGTGTTATGCCAAGGGAACTTATGGAAGTCACACCACCTCTTGGTGTCTTTCTTCATCTTTTCATTATCCTTCTTTGCTTGCATCTTAGACTGGTTGTATTGAGGCTTTCCATCTTTTCTCTACCCTTTTTTCTACAGTTTGGGGATTCCCTTACCGTTCTTCTGTTGTTATGGATTCTGAGACGCAAAATTCTGTGTCTTTTACTTAATATTATACTAAAATTTGACAACATATCAATAGGATGCACCCATGGATGAGATGTCTAGAAAATCCATTTCCTTCTGGATGTATCTATGCAGACAGTCGCGGTACTTGAGCACCAGATGTCACTCAGAATCTTTGATGCCCATATTGGTGCACAAGGTATGAAAGATATTCGTGAACTTTATCACTAATTGGTCCCTTTCCTGTCGCAGTGTGGTCCATCTTGTATACATGTATTCATAACATCTAACAGGGTATTATTGTTCCTTAATAACATCCCTGAAGGACTCCCAAGTGAGTGCAACTATAAATAATGAGGTTTCATTTGTTGCCTTTTTCTCACAGAATGTCTCCCAACAATCTTTGACATGGGGGAAGGCTTTGAGGAGCACAAATGCAATACTTTCTCTATTGGAAATGTTATGGAAATAAAAATACTTTTCTAGAAGATTCAACCATTTGTCTACGACATATGCGTGTATATGACCTTCAAATATAGGAATATCAAAGTTGATCTATACCTTGAAGGGGACGACACCTTCACTTGAGGAATATTTTTTTCTTGTTGGTATCCATTTAAGGATTTGTGCAAAACTATCCTTCATCTCGTTCCCTTGTTGTGAAAAGGATTCCTCGAGAAACATTTTGAAAGGATATCTTGTCCCATCATCTTTATTTTCTACCACCATGGAAGGTCGATTGGGCGTGTGAGAGCCTTTGTCCTCAAGAGAAACAAGCTTGAGACCCAACTCTTTGTACCCTGACCTCGTCGGGGACATGCATTAAGAATGACAAGGAGAAGGCGCTCCAATACCACTGATCCAGATTTTATGAGAAGAATGAAATGAATATAGATCTATATTATTAACATAGAGTTACAATGAACAATAATAGATATATAGAAAAACTTGGCTTCTATTCAATAAAGAAATATGTTGAAACTGTAAAATGCATAATGAAACAAGCTTTCTATAATGGTGGTGATTTATCTCTGAGAAGAGATGTGATAGTTGTGCACATTCACAAGATCATTATAATGTGGATCCAAAATCCTTTTTACATCAAACATTAATGCAAAAACCCTAGACATCCAAAAACCTAACCCTAGGAGATGAAGCGTCAAAATTCATGTGGGCCTCGTTGGGGTGAGTTGGTACATCAACTTCTTGGGGTCGTAACTTTTTCATACGATCTTCATTCTAGGTGAATGATATCCCATTAGAAAGGTCTATGCAAGGACTACACATTATGTTATCCCACTCTAACTTTGTCTAAAACGTGACCGTGGTGAGCCCAAAAAAAGTTGTTTAGGGCCTCAAAATGGCCCTAGAAGTTCAAGACCCAAAAAAGTAGAAAAAAAATACAAGAATGAAAAATTAAATTACCAAAATGAAATCTGTATGTGAGCCATTTGGAATAGGGTGGTGGCCACCGATATCCACCTGGATCAAAGATTGTACAAATAAGAGACCATATAAAAATAAGTAACCGCACTAAGTGTATCTTTTTCTCTATGAACCTTCTTAATCTTAACACCGATATGACTATATAAAATGATTCCCAAATTAAAATCATTTCCTATTGTATCCACTATATATGCCAAAGGAACTCATGCATATAAAAACATTTAATAATCTTTTTCTCGATATAATATACATATCAACACCATGAAGTACATAGAAAACTCTGTTAAATTTATGATAATATATCAACCATTATGTCTATTTAAAAAATTATTATCCTCCTCCCACCAGCTAGCTAAAATATTTCTAACATCATTTCTATCATAAAATTAATGAATTAATGATCCATACAAGAAGTAACTAGTTGAACTTCGGTCTTTTGAAACTTCTAATATTTTTCCAAGTGCTCTATGGAGAAAGAGCATACAGTCACCCTTTGCATATAGAAACATACTTCTCTTCATAATGGTGTGACATATAATCCATTTGATGGATTCAAAACAAGGGAAAATAGGTACCATGGTCGTCGAAGAAAGAAAATGAGATTTTCTTATGTTCATGAAGACCTTATAGTCAACTTCTCTATGCACATGATCACTATTTTGTACGACCTCAGGATAATCCTATTTTTTGAATTCACAAATAACTCATTACATCATGGAAAAAGTACTTGAGTCTTGGTACTTGTTTCAGGGCGATCAATATGTAGCGTACTGCAGAGTCTTTAAGACTGTGGCGGCTGGTATATATACCCTCGTATTTTATTGGTATATATGTCCGGATATATCCAACAATGTATATACCACTTGTCGCAGTCTTAAAAACTCTACAACAAGATCCATATTGATCGCCCTTGCTTTAGTATCCTTGAATATGGGTCACGATAGAAGTTCTTTATATGCAGGGAATTGTATGACATGGACATACTCCTATGTGGGGTCTTCAATTTCCATTAGTTTTGGTGTATTTTGAGAACCTTCCCTTATTTCCTTGGTTTTACTTTTAGAAGACCTCACAAGATACCACTTAGGAGTTCTTCTTGGTGGCATATCTCCTGCAATTAGTCAATTCTAGCTAAAAAAAATAAGGGAGAGAGCTATAATGCAATTAAAACACAATACATGGGAAAAACTCTAATCAAGGAATTATGTGAAGAATTCAAAATTTTAGAGAGGATTACCATATTAAATTTTATGAATTAAACAAATATCCACTAGGTATATAAAATTCAAATGTAAATCCCTTACCTTTTATCGGTGAATGATGAAGTTGCAAATTGAATTGAATCAGATAGACATAGTCTGCACTGGATCAACAAAAGTCTAGACCCATGCTCTGAGACACTTTCATGCAGAATGAAACTACTACTCTTAATTATCTATACTAGCTCTAATATCCTTGGCTTGGGAACTACAATGCTTACATGCGGGGAGAACATTCAACAATGCTCAATTCTCAGATATCTCGGCACGAAATCATAACAGATCCAATCTCAATGAAATTCTAACAATAATATAATTATGATGCTATTGGATTTTCTTAATTAAATCGGAGTAATTAATACCAACTGGACTGGACAAGCATCAAATCTTCAAAATGATTACCAATAAATGCTTTCCTTCATTAATCACTAAAACTCCCTAATTCACACAACATTCCTTTGGCAGTGATATGAAGGAATCGTTTCACTACCTACCTCGAAATTAATGCATAAACAAAATACTAATTGGATAATGAAACCCACTCTATCGACAGATATGAAGAAGTGTAACTATGTCGACACGTAAACTATTAGGATGAATACTTATCATCAGTGAAGTGATCGACATCAGTCATTGAAAAACTTACCATTCTTTCTCTTTTGGTGATTGCACAAAACCCTCTTGGCAGTCCTCCCTCTTTCTCCTTTGGCCAACCTTGTTTTATGTTTCTTTCAACGCCTGCGAAAAAGTTTTTTGAATGCTCTCATAAAATTGTCTTTTCATAGAGTTCTTCTTTTTAGGAACTTACCTTTCGACACATTTTAAAAATTGTTTCAGTGATCATTCATAATTTTATTTCATTGCACATAAAAACTCCATTTCGGTGCATTTTAAAATTTGTCTTCTTCTAGTTTTAGCTTTCTTCCTCGGAGATTTGATTTTTCCTAAACGATATATTTTAGCATAAAATGGGTTTTGGGATTTATATATATTTTGGGTTTTTATTAAGATTAAATACGTTTTCCAAACCAAATGCAATGAAAAAAACTATTCAAATCAAAATGCGTGAAGCTTCTCCTGAAATCAAAGAAAAAGTGGTATCCAATTTTCTAGAATTTTTTTTAAGCTTCTTTCTCATATATAATCATTAAGTTTTAGTATTCCACCTTNNNTATTGTCTCCTCCTACCGTATCTCTTGATGAGGTGTCGATGTGAGAAAAATTGAGGTGGTTTCATTATTGTATTATATATTTGTATCATTAAGATGAATACAATGTTCAGAATTATGGCTTGAGCCTTTTTCCGCCAATCTTCTTGTCCTAATCTTTTTATGATCAATTTCTTCAATTGGTATAAGAGCTATTTTGATCATAAGGCCTGGTAATTATGGTAGTTTTCCATAGAAGGTCCATGATCTTAAGGCTTGGTAATTATCGTAGTTTTCCATAGAAGGCCCAATGATGATGGTGATGAAGCTGCTCCAGAGTAGGAATCCATGAGAATGATGGTGAAGAAGGTTTGCATTACAAATGGATTAAAGCACCTTCAACAGGCATACAAATTCCTCAAACCGGTAATTTGTTTCTATAAACTTGGTCATGCAAGCTAAATTTTAATGGTCAAAATGGAATGAAATTACTCTGATATGTTGTAGAAATCTTGCGGAAATCTAGTTACAGAGGATCTTCTATCACTAGTTTAAAGATGAGATATGCAGTCTTAGCAAATTATAGAATTATTTTGCTCCTCCCTCATTATTTAAAAGCCTCGGTTTCTCTCTGGAATACCCATGCATCTGTGTATGCAATTGCTCGCCAGTAGTAAATTTTGTTGTTAAAGAAATATAATTGCACACCAGTGGTCAAGCAAATGGCATGCAAACCGCTCATCATATTCTGAGCATTCAGATACAACATTGGGTTTGGGTATCCACTCTCTATTTTCTCCTTTCAATCCAATGTCATGCTCATTTATTCAATTGCTCGGCTCCACATAGTGATATTTTCGCCAAACTGATCATGCTGACTATTCGCCCACTTTTCTGATCCACGTGCGCGTTCACCACAAATATGCATAAGCAATCGATCCACACCCTATGTTGTCATCTGATCAACACATAGATCTTCCCAAGGCAATTTTCATTTTCACCAGTGACATGTCCATATCCTCTCCCAGCAGATCCAAACTTAGAAAAATCATTCCCAGTAAAACAAATCGACTTCTGTTTTTCCAACATCTCATATGGAAGTTTACGATCTGGTTACACAAATGTGATTTGCGATCTGGTTACACAAATGCACTGACTCTCGCACCTGTTAGCGTTAGAAGTCACCCCTGGATTGCAGTAGGAGCAGAGCCCAACGCTCATCAGTTTATGTCACGATTTGTTTATAAAAGGGGTGATCGAATGGAAGCTAACTCAAAACCACATTGTTCTAACTCTGAAACTAGGTCAGGTATGCATGAGCGGGTGAGGTCTTAGTCAAACTTCAGGCAGTGAGTTGTAGTGGGGGTGAGTAGAGGGAAGACTTGTATCAAGAAGGTGCAAGGTTCTGTCGTAAACATCATGTTTCTAACAGACTATAGGAGAAGGAACCTGAACGCAATATCTTCTTACATTCAAATGCAAAAACCAGAGAAGACAATAATGCAACGATAAATCCTTTATCACAACATAATTGCAATAATTCGCACGAATCGTTCGTTCACAAACTCTCTCAGCATGAGATGAAAATTTAGGTGGAGTAAGAAGACTGTCTGTTATAAAATAAGAAATCTCATATACAGATGCATGACCAGAAAGCTAGAATGTCTATTAAAACTTTACAGTCGGGAGCTACGCTCTACCATCGATAGATTACAAAATACAAAGACTGAGTTTATATACTCAGAGAAAATTGCCTAACGTCGGCGTGCTTAGTCATCCAAGGCTTGGTGTCCCTTCAGCCAAATTCGGACGGGTATTCTTTGTTAGACGCCACCTTAACTNATGGCTTCTTTGGAAAAATGGGTACACAAGGCCCTCTCGAGCAGATTGCTTGCCAGACTCTCCATACCTCACACTTAATGAATGAGGAGAGGTTTCAACCACCCCTTCTTGTCTACATTTACTCCAAGCGAAGACCAGGATTGAGGTCGAATATGATGGCACCTGGAGATCATGGTGATCCCTTCTAAGAACAAACTCAACACCTTTGGACCCTCTTGTGCAGCTCTTTTCTTTCCCAAGTGACCATGAGCTGTGACCCTGTGTTTACTCTCAAAGGTGCTTTCGGTGTTCGCGAATAGGAAGGGGCTGATCCTTACCTCTTAAAATCGCGATGAGCGAAACGTCGAGATGGCTTAACTTGATGCCATGCGCCCCTTTCTAATCTGACGGCTTAAGAGCGCTTTGAGATGCTGCAGGCCCGACCTTCCGCATTTTCGGGATTCAGGGTTTCAAGATGTAAAATGTTATGGAGCCTTCACCCTTCGAACTCCTGAATACCGAAACACCGACACGACAAGATCTCGCGCCACGCATCCTCTGGATGGACTATTTCCATCCCCTCCTGCATATAATATGGGCACCATCCACGTTAACTTCGGCACAATTTAGCTAACCGCGATTTCCCGCCAACTGTCAATCTGTTCTTATGGATGAATCTGGACCGTCAATAATATAATCTCGCCTGCTTAGCTACTTTGAAGCCTAAAACGAGATTTTTCCATGCTGCGCTCGGGTGCTTCTTGTGAAACTGGCAGACCTGAATACTCTTGTGTCCATGACAAGAAATGTTGCTAAAATTAGGCTCCATGGGGGATAGAGTCATCCCTGTGACGCTCTAAGGACTCATTTTGCAGCTCCAGTGCCTTGCTATTGGGCTATGGGGTCATTCACTAAGCCGAAAAATAAAAATGAAAATGAACAGAGAAACAAAAGGACAATATTTACAAACAAGGAGCCGTCTGAGGCTCAGGAAAAATATTTCTTCAGAAAATGCCCATTTACTGGGCTATTGAAAACCTCTTCACCCTCCAAATCTTGCAGCCTGTACGTGTTATTTGAGAAAACTTCAAAAATTTTGAAGGGCCCAATCCACAGGGCTTCAAATTTGCCGTGCTTTCCCTTGTCTTGCTTAGGATCATCCCATTTCAGTATCAGGTCTCCTATATGGAACTCCCTCTTCTTGGCTTTCTTATCAAAAACCTGCTTGATCATCTGCTGATGGTCCTGAATTCTGATCATTACCTTCTCTCTAGCCTGTTGGACTTCTACCAGTTGATGAATTCCTCTGATCATGTCATTGGGCTCTTCTTGATAATCCTAGAAGAATTTCGCTACGAAGGGAAGACAGCTTCTTCCCTATAAACTAATTGGAAAGGGGAGATGCCTATAGATCTCTTTGTGGTCACTCGATCGGCCGATAGAGCGAATTTTAGTTTCGAATTCCAGGCTCTTTTGTTGTCCTCCAATAATATTTTGATGATCCTTATCAGGATTTTGTTGGAGTATTATGCTAAACCATTGCCCTGGGGATAGTATTGGGTGGAGTGAATCAGTTTGATCTTGAATTGCTCACAGAACTTGGCTAACGACTCAGGCTTGAAAGAGGTTGCGTTATCAGTGACAATCTTTCATGGGTAGCCGAATCTTGTGATGAGGTCTTCCAGGAATCCAATAATTACCTTGTGGGAAGAACTCCTGGTGGGGATGGCTTAGATCCACTTAGTAAAGAAGTCCGTGGCAGTCAGGATCCATCTGTGCTGCCCGCTGGAAGTAGGGTGTATTTCTCCAATAAAATCTAGGCCCCATTACTGGAAAGGTGTTGAAACAACTACCGGATTTAAAGGCAGAGACTTGAGTTGTTTCTTTCCTGAAAATCTTTGGCATGGGATACAGGCTCTAACTCTTCTACAGAAATTAGCGAACAAGGTGGGCCAGTAGTACCCAGCTCTGAGGATTTTGTGAGTCGTGGTCTTCCAGAAATGGTGCCCTCCGCATAGGCCGCTGTGAAATTCAATCATGATTCTGTCGGCCTTTTGTGGATCCATGCATTTTAAAAGCACCCCCAGGGGGTCTTTCCAATATAAAATTTGATTGATAAGGCAGTATCTGACTGCCTTGAGCTTCAGAACTCTTTCTTTGTTTCTTTGCAGGCCGTTTGGAGGCCACAACTCTCGCAGAAGGTATATGACATCCTTATACCAAGGACATTGAGCCAATGGGGGATCCCTTTGACGGTCCATGTCAGACAGCCGACCCTGCTAAATTCATGTGCATTCATTGATGAAACTTACCCCCAAAGCTTGGCAATTGGCTTCATCCAACAACTTGTCTAGACCTTGACCTTTGATCAATTTGGTAGGCTTTATCTCCAGGTCAAATTCTAGAATCTTCGCCATCCATTTACTCCTCCTTCTGTCTATGTCAGGCTGAATAAGGATGTCTTTAACAACAGCTAAAGGGATGAATGTGGTCACTTTTGAGTGCAAGACATAAACTCTGAAAGCTTTGAGATCTTTCACCAAGGCGTAGGCTTGCTTCTCCATGATTTTTTAATTGACTTCTGCATCTCTCAATGCCTTGCTGAATAAGGTAATGGGTTTCTCTCGCCCTTCCTCATTTTTCTACAATAAGACCACTGCTACTGTATCAAAAGAAGCAAAAGAGAAAATTAGGAAATCTTTGGAATAGTTAGGACTGATCAGCACAGGTGCCTCAATAAACGCCCTTTTTATTTGGACACAAGATTCCCTGGGTTCAGTATTCCATTTCACTTCATTTCCCTTCTTGAGCATGGTTTTGATGTGTTTCACCATCTCAGCAAAATTTGAAATGAATCTCCTCAGAAAATTAATCTTCCCCAAAAAGGCTTGAACTTCCTTCTTAGATCTGTGAAGTGATAGGGTCTGAATTGCCTGTATCCTGCTAGGATCAATCCTTACTCCCTCTGTTGATACTATATGTCCTAACAACTTCCCTTCCTTCATAGCAAACGAAGATTTCTTGGGATTTAGGGAAAGGCCAAACCTCTGACACTTCAAAAAAAAAAATCTCAGGTGACAACAATGCTCTTTTTTAGACCTGGAGAAGACTGTCATGTCATCCAGATATATCACCACAAACTTATCTTTATCCCCGATGAAGGCTATGTCCATGGCTCGCTGAAATGTGGCTCCTGCATTCATCAACCCAAAAGACATTTTGGCATACATGAATGTGCCCCAAGGAGTGGTGAAGGCCATTTTTTCTCTTTCTTCAGGCATGACAGATATCTGATTGTAGCCAGAAAAATCATCGATCATGGAAATCCTAGATGCACCGGTTACCCTCTGCAATATGTGTTCCATGTTGGGCAGGGGATAATTATATTTCTTTGAACTCCTGTTCAGGTTCTTAAAGTCGACACAAAGCCTGATTCCCCACTTTTCTTTCTTACCGGAACCAAATTGGCCACCCATTCGGAATATCTCAAGGGGACGATGATCTGGGCCTCTAACAACTTCTTCACTTCTTTCTCCATGACAGGAAGAAACATGGGATTTATTTGTCTTATCTTCTTCTTAAATGGTTTAGCCTCTTCCTTCAGTGGGATCTTGTGTTCAATGACGGATGTGTCATATGTCTTGAGGTCTTCATAGCTCCATGCGAACACATCAGCAAACTCTCTCAACAACTCGGTATATTCAACCCTCTGTTCTCTAGTCAAACTCCTTGACAACTTGACAAAATTAGGCTCCTTCGGTGTGCCAATGTTGCACTTGGATATGTCATCATCTTCATCTGAAACCCTACCCTTTACTGCCACATCATTCCCATCGAACAATCTTATAATGGGACTAGTCCCCTCAGAATGTGATTGCTAGGTAGCTGAATAATCTGGTGGTTAGCAATTTTATTTAGAAACACCTTCGAGTGAGGGTTACCTTATAGGTTAAGATCCTAATCAATGTGAAACATAGAAAATTCATCGACAGATTGTAGAAATCTTTCGATTTCTAGATCATCTTCGAACACCTTCCAATACTTGATATTATCCGGCACAGAAGGCCTATATTTTATTTCAACATCAGATTTGACCATAGGCGACAGAGGAACCTTGAGCAGACTGGATGAGACAGCCAAAGAATCGACTGAAGTATTTTCCCCCCTCAGAATGAAAGAAATGTTAAAATCCAAGAAGAAACTATCCATCAAGTCCCATACTCATTTCTGTAATTTCTGAGCTGGGGATTATTAGCACAATAGGTATTCCTGACTTGTTGGATGATCAACTCAGTATCTCCAAATATGGCTATCTCTTTAATTCCCATTTCCTTTGCAGCCCTCATACCCAGAACAAGAGCTTCATACTCTGCCACATTGTTGGTGGTTTCAAATTCCATCTTGTACGATAGGGATATGGTCTCTTGATAAGGTGACATGAAAAACACTCCAGCGCCAGCGCCTTCACTAGAAGAAGCTCCGTCGAAAAACATCTTCCAGACAGAGATGGTTGGAGGGGGAATCAGATAATTAGGACTGGGCTGCATTTTGACTTGGAAAGGGTCTTCAGGAGCGTCAGTGAGCTGCAATAAAATAGACCCCAAATCAGTGTCAACTGCAAAGATGGGGTGATTGGTGGGGTTTGCTTCATCACTAACAATGTAGGCCAACTGAGCTTCCCTATATAACCTCCTTTGTTCCCCTCCAAAGACTGGAATGGTGGCATACGAGAGATCCATCTGTAATGTTCCTCCCAGCTTTTTAATCCAAGATCTTGACAACATCATGCCAAACTTGGGGGGGACATCAGCTACCACAATATCCATGACCACACTCTTCATGGGCAGCTGAAACAAGGAAACCACCAAGTCTTTGATGACTCCCAAACACTGCACTCTCCTTGAATCGAAAGACTACAAATCATGATAATTTTTCGTCACCTCCAGTCCCAATTCTTCCATTACTATTTTGGGCATAAGGTTATGGGAAGCCCCTGAATCCATAAGGCAGTTATGCAACACTTTATCATGTATGTTCAGGGATGTGTAGAAAGGGGGGGATGAGCCATCTATATCTTCTACCACGGGGCCTAGGAAAACTGCTGGCTTTTCATCTTGGGTATTTATGGATTCTGTGGGAAGGCATGAGACCTTAGACTATAAAATATTAGAGAAGAGTTTCTTGAACCCTTCATGTTTGATCATTTTGGTTAGGGGAACAGGGATTCTAATCTTTTGAATCTCATGCTCGAAATTAAAAGAAGATGTAAGCTTTGGAAATTCTCTTATTCTGGGAACATGACTCTGGACTATGGGAGAGAGGGGTCAAGGATTCTTACCTCCGTGACTGTATGCTACTTCATTGGCAGGTTTTTCCATTCTAGTGAACTGCTCAGGAACATCAGGTGCCACTGTGTTTTTCTTGGACCTCAGGTCATACCTGCCTTGGCTGGCAGTGGCCTTGTCTTCCTTGCTCAGTTCATTTAGCTGGTTGTCCATGAGACGGTCCTCATATCTTCCCTTTCTTCTGTCTGCGTTGGCATTGTTCCTCAGTCTATCAGCTGCTAACACATTGGATTCCACTTCTATGGCCGCATCTTTCATTTGAGCTAAGGAGGTGGCTCTTCTTTCTCTCAATAAAAGACAGAAATCAGGGCCAAACACACTAGCATAGGAAATCTTGGCCGAGGCTTCTGAGAGTTTTATTTCAGCAGGTATTTTATATACATCTTATTGAATCTCTTGGAGAAGTCAGAGACAGAATCTCCTTCCATCTTCTTCAAAGACCCAAAATCTATCATGTAATACATGAAATCCTTCCTATCTCCCCACTGCTTCAGAAAAGCACTATCCAGAGCTTCAATTCCAGCAATAGATCCAGGGGTCAATCCTCTAAACCACTTCCTCACCTCACCATCTAGGCTCTGGACAAAGACTCTCATCCAGACATCTTCATTTTCAATGTTTAGGTTGTCTGCATAATTGTAGAAAGTAGCCAAGTGCTCTTCCGCAGTTATATCTCCTCCAGTGAACTTGGGCATATACTTCAAGTAATCTCCAGCAGGGAGAGGATTCATAGGATGGGGTAGGATTAAGGGGGCATATCTGGCAGCAACTATGGAATCCATTCTATTTAGAGAGGGATTAGCACCAGCCACAGGAATATTAGGTGGAGGAGGATTTGGAGGAGAAGGAGTTCTTGCAGGGGATATTGGGAATGAGTCTCGAATTGGGATGGGAAACAAAAGGGGATTTAAGGAGAAGGATAACGGGTTCAAGTCAATAGATGCTACTATTTGTGAAGGAGTGGTAATAGTAACAAGAGTAGGAGTGGGGAAATATTCTGCAATCCTAGGTCTACGCCAAAATACTGCTTCAGAGGAGAGGGGAGTGATAAGGGTTTCTCCCTCCAATCCCAAACCTGGAAGGGAAAACTCAGCAGGAACACTCCTGAACTTTAAGAAACGGGAAACCTCCGAAGGAGGTCTGTTAAGAAACTGAGGAGGAGAAAATGGAGTTCCTATAGAAAGAGATGGTGGATTACTTGGTTCGACGGTGGGAGCTTCTTCTTCAGAGGCCTTTCCTTTTCTGAGAACCACCTCTGGATCAGTTTCAGGTGTAGCTAGAGGCAGTTGTGGATGAGACCGCATGTGTCTGCCTCTGAAAGCCACAGTTAACATGGTAGGTTCGCCACAGTGGAGTCATCACAATGGAGTCACCAGGTGCACATTAGCAATCTTCAAAGGCTCTGATACCCGATGCACCTTCAGAATCAGAGGCTGAATGTCGTTCGATCCCGAGGAAAATTTTCAACTTCGTCCCCGACAACGGTGCCAGAAATGTTAGCGTCAGAAGTCACCCCTAGATTGTAGTAGGAGCAGAGCCCAATGCCCATTAGTTTATGTCATGATTTGTTTATAAAAGGGTTGATCGAATGGAAGCTAACTCAAAACCACATTGTTCTAACTCTGAAACTAGGTCAGGTATGCATGAGATGGTGAGGTCTTAGTCAAACTTCAGACAGTGAGTTGTAGTGGGGGTGAGTAGAGGGAAGACTTGTATAAGGAAGGTGCAAGGGTCTGTCATAAACATTAGGTTTCTAACAGACTATAGGAGAAGGCATCCGAACGCAAGATCTTCTTACATTCAAATGCAAAAATAAGAGAATACAATAATGCAATGATAAATCCTTTATCACAACATAATTGCAATAATTCGCATGAATCGGTCGTTCACGAACTCTCTCAGCATGAGATAAAAATTTAGGTGGAGTAAGAAGACTGTCTGTTATAAAATAAGAAATCTCATATACAGATGCATGACCAGAAATCTAGAATGTCTACTAAAACTTTACAGTCGGGAGTTGCGTTCTACCATCGATAGATTACAAAATACAAAGTCTAAGTTTATATACTCAGAGAAAATCGCCTAACATCGACGTTCTTAGTCATCCAAGGCTTGGTGTCCCTTCAGCCAAATTTGGACGGGTATTCTTTGTCAGACGCCACCTTAACTGCGCGTGGCTCCTACAAGGGGAGTAGCTGAGCCATTAACTGTTGAGCTAGCATGTGCAGGCCTCCTCCGGCTAGTCGAGAACTCGGCATGGATTCTTTGGAAAAATGGGTACACAGGGCCCTCTTGAGCAGACTGCTTGCTAGACTCTCCATACCTCACACTTAATGAATGAGGAGAGGTTTCAACCACCCCTTCTTGTCTACATTTACTCCAAGCGACGACCAGGATTGAGGTCAAATCCGATGGCACCTGGATATCGTGGTGATCCCTTCTGAGAACAAACTCGACGCCTTTGGCCCCTCTCGTGCAACTCTTTTCTTTCCCAAGTGACCATGGGCTGTGACCTTGTGTTACTCTCAGAGGCACTTTCAGCGTTCGTGAATAGGAAGGGGCTGATCCTTGCCTCTTAAAATCGCGATGAGGGAAATGTCGAGATAGCTTAACTTGACGCAACACGCACCCTTTTGATATGACGGCTTAAGAGCACTTTGCGATGCTACGGGCTTGACCTTCGATGTTTTCGGGGTTCAGGGTTTCAAGATGTAAAATGTCATGGAGCCTTCACGCTTCGAACTCTCGAATACCAAAACCCCAACGCAACTAGATCTCACGCTACACGTCCTCCGGATGGACGACTACCATCCCCTCTTGCATACAATATGGGTGCCATCCATGCTAACCTTGGCGCGATTTCGCTAACCGTGATTTCCTGCCAACCGTCAATCTGCTCTTATGGATGAATCCGGACTGTCGATAACATAATCTCGCTTGCTTAGCTGCTTTGAAGCCTAAAACGAGATTTTTCCATGCTGCGCTCGGGCGCTTCTCGTGCAGCTGGTAGACTCAAATACTCTTGTGTCCATGACAGGAAATGTTGCTAACAACACCCACAATGTGTTCATGACAAGGCAAGTTGACCTCATGATGGATCTTGATTCCATAGAAAATTATGTCAGCAATAGTAATTTCTTTAGTTGGAATTATTGTTCCTCCATGGGAGGTGAAGCGTAGTGAGAGTGTGAAACGAAAGAGTGAAAGAGGATCAATTGGAATATATCGGAGAAAGTGCATACTAGCACTGAAAATTAAGTTATGTTTTCATAAAGTCATCACCACCAACAAAGAAGAGTGTAGTTACAAGAATATCTGATTTGTGCAAGGATTACATGGCTCTCATCACCCTGCTAATCAAATAAAATAGAATTTGTGAAAAAAGTTTGTCTGTGTTTTTCATTGTTCTGTGTTTTTACCAATAAGAACAGATCACTCAGATTATGAATTTAGGCGGTTTCCAAAGCAACAGTCTCACCATCCTCACGTGATTTTCCAGTTGAATTGATGCACAATGCAACAACAGAAGAAATATAGTTGTGTATTGAAAGAAGCCGCCAGTAAATGTATGCACGATCAAGTGAGATCGCAGAGGTTGAGTAGTGTGCAGTATTGACACCAGAGACAGAGATTTAAAATTTGGTTTGCATGAGTATGAGGTCATAGAGTTCTGAATGAAATCAGAGTGGGGGCTTAGATGCATGATGGATGATTCCTGCAATATCTCAATGTTCCTGTAACACATGCATTCCGGTAATTCTTATTCAATTCCTGTAAAATTCACGCTTCTCCACCGTTCAACCATGATGATGAGATCACCTAAATATTCGCCAGCAGATTGAAAGCAGTCACCTCACGATCCACTTGTCAACTGGCATCAAGGTATATCTTTTATTGAGAAATTTTATATGCCCAATTAACATAGAACAAAAACCACATTTTGTGGCATATTAAAACAAGTGGATCCATTGCCATCTCATAGATTTCATTCATTTCATTTTCCAAGCAGTTTGTGGCTTATTTTTGGATAAGTGGTTTAAGAAGGGCATGCATCACACAAAAGTGCACAAGTTTTAAGACATTTACTTAAACGATCATTGCAAAGAATTGGAAGTTTATGTTTTTAAATAGTTTTTTTCATAAAGTTATTTTTGTGTTACTTTATGATAATTTTTGGAGTGATAAGATGTTTGTTGTAATTTAAAAAGAGATGTTTATTTTAAGGAGAAAAATCGAGATATCTTTTATATTGTAGTTGTGTTTACTTCAAGGGGGAAGGCTTGAAATTTTTTGTGAAAGAAGGGAACCATTCAAAGAAGTCAAATAAGAGTGAGTTGAAGCCGTGATGTGTGAGGGAGATTGAGAAATATTCATTGTAAAAGGGGTTGAAGCCTTGATGAGAGTTTGGTGAAAGTTTTTTGTCACAGGAGTATCGAGCTAATTGTAGTTGGGATTTGTCATGAGAAGGATATTATAATAAAATTGATTCTTTTTTTGTCTCGTGTCCTAGATCCGCCCAAAATTGAATAAGGGTATCTTAGGTACACCTTGTGTGGTGTGTGTTGGTGATTTTTTTCATGGTTCTCTTATGAGTTAGTTTATGTCTAGTTTTGACGTTATCCCACATACATGGAATACAAAGAAGGTAAATGATATAATCCCACAATTAATGTCGGTGAAGCACATACAATCCAATATAAGCAATCAAAACACATGTAATCAAGCAAAAACAAAGAATATTGAAGCAATGGACAAATCAAGCTTGTAATGGAAGGATAATTGGATGTGACTTGAAGTCGAAGAATCATCAATTTGAAGATCAATTTAACTTTGAAATCAACATTCATTGTAAACTTGCAATAGTTTTCTTTGTAAGTGTGAAATTAAAATCAAGTTGAATTGCAGTGTAATTTTCAAGTGCATTCTCGGCTCAGCCCGACATCAAAGAATCATTGTAATTTTGAGTCGTAATTGACAAATATGAGTAGTCTAACTCAATGAATCATTGTAATACTTTGGGATGCATTTTCGGTGCTAACCGACATCCTCCACTTGTTGAAAGTATAAGAAAGTGAGTTTTTGGAAGCAAGTTCAAGAGAGCCAGTTTGAGTGAAGCAATTTCAAGTGAGTGTGAAATTTTAAGCAAGAAGAGTTCAAGCGAGCGAGTTCAAGCAAGCGAGAGTGAAAAAATAATGGGTAAAGGAGGAAAGCATTTACAAAATGCCTCTCAAGAAATCAAAGAGTTGCAAGAGTACAACCATGAATTACAAGATCAAATTGATATGAAAGATAAATTGATTCAAACACTTGAGATGAAGTTAATTCAAAAGAAAAACATAATTGATCACATGGTTGATACAATCCATTCAATAAATGATATTCGAGATGAAATTGAAATGAAGAATCAATTGATTGATGCACTTTAGATAAAGCTAAGTGAAAAGCATAATCAAATTGATGACATGATTGATGCATCATCTGAAGCAACTCAAAAAGTTGATGCAACTTGTGACACAGGGGATCTAATAGAGAAGTTTGATGCAACTTGTGACACAGGGGATCTAATAGAGAAGTTTGATGCAAGTTCTGACACAGAGGATCTAATAGAGAATATTGATGCAACATGTGCTACGGAGGAGATGATCCAAATGGTTGATGCATCATGTGATACAAACAAGTTGATACAAAAGGTTGATGCATTTTGTGACACACAAGACCTTATCCAATTAGTTGATACGAAAGAGACAAAAAATATGGAATCTTTCAAAGATGAATTCCAAAAAGAAGCACAAAATGATAGCAGCAACAACAAAAAATGTGAAGAAGTAAAAGAACAAAGTCAAAATCATATTTCCAAGAAAATTGTTAGACCTTGGGAAGAATTATCATTCAACAAAGATCAGCATGGATTAGGATATGAAAAAGACAATAAATTTCATATTCCAAATTACTCCAAACCAATTTTGTTTGTGAGTGTTGGATTTCTTCAAGAAAATTCAACTTCAAATGTTGAAGATCAGGATGTTAAGTGCCAACATTTCAATGGAGTTGGTCACAAGGAGAATCAATGTTTTGATCTCCATCCTTGTCATAATTTTGGAATGTCAAATCATGCATCAAATAAATGTTCCAAGAGGAACAAACCTACAATATTGAAGATTCACTATGAGGGGATTGATCCTTGGCAATGTTCATCAACTGCCAAACGATTATATAAGTCTTACCGAAGAATAAAATCTCGAGTAAAGATGTGCCTTGCACCAGATAGTGAAATGTGTATATAAATCCAAAGTGGTCCCCTTATGGCGTAGATTTTGAGCATGGCCCTCACGGGATGAGATAACATGTGGTTAATTCCACATGCCCACTTTGATTTGTACACAAAAATGGAGTAAAAGTGAAACCCTCATCCACCTTAATGGGGGGAGTTCAAAAAATCCAGTGAAGATGGTTAGTGAAACCGCTTGTGGTCTCTCCTTTCAGTTGACAAAGGGGGGAATTAATGATGGAATTGTAGATTGTTGTCATACTGAAAGTTTCAACAACAAATATGCCTGATGGGTATCGAATTTTCCATATGGGAAACTGTAGTCTATAGATGGCAAACTTTGGCAGAATGATGGTTCTATATTGAATCATACACAGGGATTTTATTTTTTGAGAGAAATGATGTGAACATTTGGTTCACCTAGATGGTCATTGGACATAGCAGGGGACAAACAGATCCTTATGTATTGGAGCTTGGCATTGATTGAGTTGTCAGGCATTTTCATGGATGCGACAGACTTGCAGCTAATTCAATTTTGTTTGTTCCCTCTCATCATATTGGAGTTCACATCAGTGAGAAAACTTGTTGGTATTCTGGCTCACATGTTTACATAGTGGGATTTCTTAGATTCTTCAGCATCCATATTTGGTGGTTTTTCAGGCAGTTCTTCATTGTGGCTCAGCTCAGGAGTTTCATCATCAAGACATGGAGATATACCAACTTATGCACATGCTTTGTTGGTATTGTTATTTGGACTTATGATTGAGGGGGGTAATTTTAGCCTCTTTCTCATACACAATCATTAAGTCTTCGTATTCCACCTTTGTATATTTTACATACTAGGATATAGTTGTTATCCTAAGTATGTTTCTAGATTCCTATATTGTCTGCTCCTACCTTATCTCCTGATGAGGTGTCAATGTGAGAACAATTGAGGTGGTTTCATTATTGTATTATATATTTGTATCATTAAGATGAATACAATGTTGAGAATTATGGCTTGAGGCCTTTTCCGCCAATCTTCTTGTCCTAATCTTCTTATGCTCAGTTTCTTCAATTTTTTGGTGTGTTATGTAATCAATAAAACCATGTAAAAATAGTTTCTAGATATAGTGAACCAACATATGATATTGGTTTTATAATATTCATAAAGTTATCAATAACATTGTCATACAATCTTGTCCCAAAAAATATAAACCGGAAAGGAAGCTTTGACTCTTCTAATATGTTCCAAAGGTTATTTCTAGGAAACATGTCAAAATATTTCCTAAAGTTAACAAATAAATATGGGAGACTAGATTTATTATTATGGAATTCCTATGCAATGATTGTAAGCATAACTAGGTGGTACATAGTTCATTAACAACTTCTAAACTCAAGATTCCCTTTAGAGCTTTTTCCAAGACTTTCTAGCCATATGGTAATCTTATTTTCAAGAATAATTACATATACCATGGCTAAAATAAGGGTAATCATAATGGTCCTGTAACTTGAGGGTTGTTTTTAACCTTTATTTTTAAAATAACAATAATAAGGTTTAGAGTGGTTTATGGAAACCTTGTTTGAGTACCAAATTGATGAACTTGTGAATGTGAGAGATAAGGACAAACCCTCCAAATTTTAGGGATTATTATCGATAGCCTTCGATGTCCTTAGATTTCCATTTTGCAAGTCATTAAACCCTAGAATATATGTCTTCCAAAGTAAAAACATATTTCTTTAAAATGAGGTTTGAATATTGCCCATGACATTATTCAATTCATAAATATTTATAAGGTACGAATTCAAATCCCTAAATATATTTTCCTCTAAATAATTTTACGATTCAATTTAGAAAGGCACAATAGCTTCTCTTTCTTTAAATTTATATAATAACATTCTTTATTTACTTAAGGATTTGTAATTATATATTTTCATGTTTTAAGCACTAATCATAGGATTTCTTGATAGATTATTTTACACTCTTTGTCGTATTGAGGGTTGCCCATTCGATTATCCATTTTACATGAAACTTTGAAAGAGAATTATTTTATACAATTTTCGAGTTGTTCTAAAGCTATTATATAGGTTTTCAATATTGTTATTACATATTGGGATATTTAATATTTAATTCATGTTTTAATTTATTTAGAATAATATCATCTTTATTTTTTTGGATTACATTGATGCAGACCCCCACCCTCACCTGGGGCCCACTGACCTCTTGGTCTAAGGATTTTCAAATTCCAGGAGCCGAATTGCCTCTTCGGGCCTCGTTGAGCACCCAAAATCATTTACACAGATCGTTTTCTTGAGCCCCAGTGCTCAAAACCAATAGTGAGGGTCTGTAAAACACCCACAGATCCCTCACAACGACTTTGGACCAAAACTGTGGGCCAATCTACAACTTCCCAAAGAATTTGATATTGTTTATTCCCTCTTGTTGCTGATCCGCACTGATCTGAACCTCTCGGGCGGTTCCTCTAAGCCCCTTTCTCTTAAACTTCAATAAAATCGAGTTTGGTCCCTAGCTGCATTTTTCTTGGCCAAGATCTGCATATGACCTTGGGCTGCGACCTGACGCCAAGAATACACGAGCTAACCACAACACTCTACTTTGATGCTCCTGAGCTCCGGGCTCCGGGAAGTTCAACCTTATTCCACACCCTTTCCCTCGAATACACAACCCTGCCAACTTGTCGAAATAATGGAGCGTCGAACAACTACATGGATTAAGGGCATACAATGCTCATTGAAATCAGCGACAGGGAGTTCATTCGGATATTCGAGCTTCGATAAGTCTTCTCGCTCCGACCTACAATGATTTTGGAGTATCAAACCTCTGGATCTCAGTATCCGATCACACTTTTTCCCCACAAATAAATGACGAGGATTTCCTCCGTGACTCTGACCCTTCAGGAGTTTGGGTACCTTTACACTCACGCTCTCTAGTTCCTCCAAAGTGGTCTTCCTCTGGAGCATAGGACCTCTCGCCACATGTCCCTCACAACGAATGGCTCGGATGGTATCCACTGATTGGAGCTTCGACGACTTCCTTCTCCTGTGCACTTCTATCCTTTGTCTTCTCCCGTAGTGGTGATTCTCTGGACTTATGGATCTAATGCCACGTGTCTACCACTTTGAATGACTCTGGTGAGTTATTGATTTCAAGGCTTCGGGAAACTTGCAACCCTTAGCACTTGCTTCCTCTCGAATGGGCAGTCCTTTGAACCACCTTAATCTACTGACATGTATCTTTTCCAATGAACATACCTAATTTAATTCAAGCCTCAGGACTTCGGCAGTCCCTGCTCCTTTGCACTTCAAAATTCTTGAATGCGCAAAGTCTGAAGGAATTCCACTATTATCCCTCATGAAAATTCTTCTAGATTTGATGATTTTCTGAGCTATGGTGAACTCCGACTAGATCTCGACCATTGATTTGATCCTTTCAACGGTTTCTCCTTGGGATTGATCCATGAC
>JASDQU010439522.1:27117-44084 GCA_032191745.1 Picea mariana
CAGGGTAAGCTATTAGTTGTAAAAAAATAAAGTTATTGCTACTTAAGGGAAAAACTCAAAGCTAAGGAATTTCAACAACCTCCAACGATGGTTCGTTGTAGTCAAGATCTCTGGTTGGAAATTAATTAAGATTTAAGGCATTAGAATCTCTGTCATTGGGAATGACGCCACCAGATTGTAGATGCTTAGGTGGATGTTCATTGCAAACAGAAAAAGGGGGCAATAACCCATTCAAAAAACTTCGCACAGCCCGAACATCGAGATAAGAGATCATCCCAAGTGCATGCCAGACTGGACTGTATAGTACTGTAGTGGTTTCGGTATTAGATAACAGTTGGAACGTCCCACCTAGAGACCAGGAGGCCCTTCTTCCTAAATCAAAACTCAGTATTGTAGTCGACTTGTTAACTAGGCCCCTCCAACAATAATCATACGATGTAGTAAAGTTAATGAAGTTGAAAATGTGAGGTGAAAACATATGGTATATAAATGCCTCATTTAATTTTCTCACTCCATTTTCAAACCATACTCTCATAATGTTGATTCCATTTATTGTGTTTTAATAGAAAAATGGAAATAATTTAAAAACAAAACGTAAATAGTAACAATTTTATATAACGATTTGTTGAAACTCCTGAGTTCATTCAACGATTTGCTAATGTTAAATTTTATATAATGATTTGTAGAGCATCAGTATGTAGTGAACCTCCTGTTTCATCACGACAACAAGCCTCACATAACAAGTGCGATTTTTTTTTTTTTTTTGTGTGTGTGTGTGTCAAGGTAATGAGGTCATTATACTCGACAACACAACACGACGATGAACAAGGCGCAAGAAACTCATGCAACAACAACATGACGACCAAACATAGAAGCACCTCAATCACCTGGAAGCAATGTACGACATTCAACCGACAAGAATAAAAATGACTACCCGCCCATCCTACCCTGTAATGGTTAGGACCTCCAGGACACATAAGCAATGCTCAAGCCTAGGTTCCCATCGATTTTGACCATTTAAGGTCTCAGGGTTGGCGACTATTCTGAGGAACAAGGAGGTGTCTACATCCCACCCCAACATAAAGTCCAAGCCAAAAAAGCTAAATGACAACATCAAGATCATCCAGGACACTTCACTCCACAATAATCAATGCTATAAATCTTCCAAGAATATTTAAAGTTGGCCCTTTAAAGTAATTTGTGTAAGGTAGACATTGAAACACTTTATTTACACCGATATTGAAAACTAGGTTAATCCATACAAGGTCACATCTTATACATAGTTACACTTAAGAGTTCCAATAATTAAAATCCAAAGATAAAGCATAACTTTGAAATCCTGCTTCCAATGAAAATCCAAATCTTATATATCTTGAAGAATATTTTAAAGATGATCATCTAAAACATTTTACTTAATATGGGCCATGAATTATTTTACTTATGGCCAACATAGAAGACTATATTATATAATACTAAAGGAATATTTTATATACATTTACCATCAAAAAACACTACAACAAGGGAATAAAAAAAAGATTTCCATAAAAAAAAACACAATTGTTACTACTAACTTCTAATAAACCCCAAATCTTATTTTCAAGTCGTAATGCCAAATTGTTAACCAACTGTTATCAAGTATTTGGAAACCGCTACTTGCCCTTCCCCAACTATTAGCGTGTGGCTCTAATCTGGACATCTCAACACTGTTGAAGTCATTTAACAAAAATGCCAATTGCTATTTTTAAAAATTTACTGCAAAATCAACTGTCATTCCAACTGTCGTTTCAACTTGACAATTTAAAATTTACTGCCATTCACACTGTCACATCATAATAATAAAATTTATTGTCATAAGCATTAATGAGATTTACTGCCTTGTGTAATAAAGGAGAATTACTGCGAGGTATAGTAAAATTCAGAGGTAAAAGTGAAACGCAATAGAATCCCATATCGGGTTGTCTATATAGGTGAGAAGTTGCGGTGTAAGTAATTGTGAATTACCATGACTGTAAATTGTGGGGTAAATGCACAATGGCTGCCAATTAAATCAGAATTACACATAGGTGTCAACAGTCGAGACGATTGTCGAATATTACATGTGGTTGTACCTATTAAATATATTAAGAAGCAGAATTAATATAAGACAAGGTTGTAGTTTAAGTAAAAATCGATGTCAGTAAACATTCAATTGAAGCCATCATTTCATTTAAATTGTTCCAGTAAACAATCAAATTCCATCCGTTGATACTAAAGGTCAATACCGCACAACATTTCTCAGTCGCCTAGGGCTCGACTAGGGCTTGACTACCACACAGTCAATAACGCTTCCCATGCATAGTCATGTTCGCGGCCCTAACACAGTCAGAGTGCAACTATCAGATCGCTACCAATCAGTAATTCAAGGGAATATTGCAGAGATCCGTGGCCCAAAAAAAAAACACAGAGGTAGGTATCATAGCAGTACAAATCGCAGAGGTAAGTATTACAGCAAATTCATGTTCACAAATGCGGAGGTAAGGTGTTACAACAATCCACAGGTACCTATTGCAGAGGTAACAATTGAGATGTAGATTTTAATGGAGGATAGGCTAACAACGCAGGGCCATAACCATCCTTACCCTGGGCCAATCCAATCAACGTTGGCACACTACAAGCACTGTCAACCAAATACACTACACAAATATAGGGACAACGTTGTTACACAAGTTAAAATTAGCGGTGAATAATAGAAGCTACTCCATTTGCTGAGCTAAGATAATTTCATGGTAATTTAATGGGGAAAAGTGTTGTAAATTCTGTGATAAAAACACTGTGAAGAAAATGATTAAATTCATCGGCAAGTAAATGGCTAACCCACAGCCAAATATGGGTAAAACGTTGTCAGAATGTTTAATCACAGTCCCTAGTAGTAAAAAAAAAAACATCGCTATCAACAAAGGGTAACTCACAATAAAAGAATTTCATCACAGTCACAAGGTTTAAAAGATACACTGTCATAAACCCATAACGCCTCATAATCAAAATCAAAAGTCTTAAAAGCATAATAATCTGGATCACTTGCGAGCAAGTGTCCTCGAAGAATAAGTTCGCTTAGTGCACCAGAGCAGGATGTTACATACACCCCCTCTTGGTCTAAACTTCATCCCGAAGTTTCACAGTATAAATGCCGAAATAAAGTGTATCACAGTATCATATGTCTATCTATCAAACAGAATTGGAAACTGCTGGCACATATCATATGCATCCTCCCAGGTCACCGAGTGAAGACTATAATTGTCCCGCTGGACCTTGACCTGCTCCATCATTCGACGTTGTAGCTATCGAACGCGATGATCCAAAATGTAGATCGGCTCAGCCGTGAGCGCCCCCTTGTTCATCACCTGCAAGGAACTCATGTCAATAACATGTGTAGGATCACTAATATAATGTCTCAAAACAGATACATGAAAAACATCGTGCATATGCCTCAAAGAATCAGGCAAGGCTAGTCGATAGGCCACGGGCCCCTTTCTCTCCACAATCTTGAAAGGTCCCAAGAACCTAGGAGAGAGTTTAGCTCCCTTCCCAAACTTGATTGAACTCTTATGTGGTTTAACCTGCAAGAAGAATCGATCGCCGACCTCGTAACTACGGTTGAAACGATGTGCATCGGCATAACTCTTCTGTCGATCCTGCACTTCTTTAATCCTTTGTCTTATTGTTTGCATTTTCTCTTCCATTTCTTGGATCGCTTCTGGTCCCACCAGGACCCTATCCTCAAGTCGATCCCAACTCAAAGGCATCCGACATGGTCACCTATAAAGAAACTCGAAAGGCACCATCTTAATGGTGCTCTGGTAACTGTTGTTGTAAGCAAACTCCACCAGTGGCAAGAATTCTTCCCAATGCTTTTGTTTGTCCATCACGTACATGCGCAACATGTCCTCCAAGGTCTGGTTCATTCGTTCGGTCTGCCCATCAGTATCCGGGTGATACACAGTACTAAAGTTAAGTTGGGTTCCCAAGGCCTCTTGGAAACTTGTCCAAAATCTTCCAGTAAACAACGATCCTCGATCGGATATAATCCTCTTGGGCACGCCATGTAGCCTCACAATCTCATTGATGAAAACTCTAGCTATGTCAGGTGCCTAATACATCGTATGCACAAGAATAAAGTGAGCACTCTTCATCAGAGTGTCTACTACTACGAAAATCAAGTCATGTCTCCTTTCCGTCAGTGGCAATCCAACAATAAAATCCATCGAAATAACCTCCCATTTCGATTCTGAAATAGCATGTGGTTGTAGTAATCCTGTTGGGTGTCTATGTTCAGCCTTTACCTGCTGACATTCTAGACATCTGGCCACATAGTTGACTATGTCTGCCTTCATTCCTTTCCAGAAGAATAAGGGTTTAAGGTTTGCCCTCATCTTCGTGACTCCCGGGTGAGCCATGTAAACTGCTCTATGAGCCTCGTTCAGGATCAACATCCTCAATTCGTCGTTCGGCGGTACATAGATACGATTTTTAAACCTCAATAAACCATCGCTATAAAATGAAAATCCTTCAAATCGTGGTACCATCATTGTGTTTTGTCCAATAAAACCCTCGACCTCTTTGTACCAGTCATCGTCACGCTGTAAAGTTAGAATCTTTTCACGTAGATTCGTCTGAAGAGGCAGCACCGAAAAGATGTGCGGTCTCCGACTCAATGCATCCACCACTTGGTTCACTGTGCCTTTTATGTAAGTAATCTCAAATTCATACTCACTAAGCAATTCTGACCAATGTCGTTGTCGCGCGTTCAGGTTGCTTTGCATAAATATGTGTTGTAGTCCACAATGGTTAGTCTTTAGTTCAAATTTTCATCCAACAAGGTAGTGTCTCCAAACCTTCAAGGCATATACGATGGCTAACAACTCCAAATCATGCGTAGCGTAGTTCTCCTCATGCCTTCTCAGTTTCCTCGAGATGTAAGCGATCACTCGTCCATCTTACATCAAGACTCTGCCTAAGCCCTCCTTGGATGCATCAGTGCATACTAAGAAGTCCGCGTCCATGTCAAGGACTTTTAGTATTGGTGTTGTTGTCAACAACTCCTTGAGCCTCCGAAATGCTTCCGTGCATTTCTCAATCCAAATAAACTTCTTGTTCTTCTTCTACAACTCCGTGATCGGATTTTCTATCTTCGAAAATCCCTCGACGAACCGTCGATAGTATCCTACTAAACCCATGAAGCTACACACTTCCGGGACATTCATCGGCGCAGACCATTCCATGATAGCCTCGACCTTTGTTGGATCCATGGTGATGCCTTCGCCGGAAATGACATGCCCTAAGTAGTGAATCTTCGATTGATAAAATGAGCATTTAGACAACCTCTCATACAGTTTGTGATCTCGCAGACACTGTAGTGCCAAGTGCAAGTGCTCATCATGCTCCTCAGTCATCCAAGAGTAAAACAAAATATCGTCAATGAATACTTGGACGAACTTGTCCAAGTATTCGTGGAACACCCCATTCATCAAACTCATAAATACTCCTGGGGCGTTTGTCAGCCCAAATGGTAAAACAGTAAACTCCTAATGTCCAAACCTCGTCTTAAAGGCGGTCTTAGGGACATCATCCTCCTTGATCCGTAACTGGTGATACCTTGATCGCAAATCGATCTTGGAGAACACTGTTGCACCCTTCATTTGATCGAACACATCATCAATTCTCGGCAATGAATATTGATTCTTGATCGTGGCCTTGTTCAATTGACGATAGTCAATGCAGAGCCTCCATGACCCATCCTTCTTTCGTATGAAAATAACAGGTGCTCCCCACGGTGACACACTAGGATGTATCATTACTAGGTCCAGCAACTCCTTCAGTTGCATTTTCAACTCTTGTAACTTCGGAGTCGACATCTGGTACGACGTTCTTGTTATCGGTTCAGTCCCCTATTTTAGGTCTATGGTAAACTCCAATTCCCTCTTCGGCAACATCTCGGGTAACTCCTCCAGAAACATGTCCGCAAACTCTCTCACCACCAAAAGGTGTTCTAGACCTTCTGCTACTCCCTTCTCATTTAACGCAAGGATCGCATAAAGCTTGCACCCCTTGCGCATGCTCTTTCGAAGTTCCAAGGAAGAGACGAACCTCAGGGAAATTCCCTGGTTCCGGACTACAATCACACAACTCTATCCCTCGTCATCAACCAAGCTCAACCTTTTCACCTTACAGTTGAGTATCGCCTCATGCGATTCCAACTAGTCCATACCAATCACGACGTCATAAGATCCTAAGATTGTGACATATAGGTTGGCCCTAGTGACAAACTCTCCCAGGTTAAGGATACATCCCGTAACCTTTCCTCCAACCTTTTTTTTGGCTCCCGAAGCCATCTCCACGAAGCTAAACTCATCTTGTTCGACTGCCTTTACCTTAATCCTTTTTAGCGCTGCACCATAAATGAAACTCTTAGTAGCACCAGGATCTATCAAAATACTAAGGGTCTAATTAGTGATGGTACCTGTTGTCTCAAGCACAATCGACTGGTGCTCCGCCTGGTGGTTATTCACCGCTACATGAATTCGATGCGCCTTGCCCATATCTCCCATGGTAGTGGGTTTGGCTGATCCATACGCTCTGGTCCTCTCCACAAGGCAGTCACGCTGGTAGTGTGGCTCCCCACACGTCCAACACCCCTTCTTCGGCCCAGTAGTCCTGGTACCCGAAGTAGAAGATGACGACCCACTGGCCTGGAATTCTGGTCTGTTCTACTGAACAAGCCTAAACTGTTGTTGCTATGGTCGACAATGCCGCTGATGCTGTGGTCCCTGATAAGGTGTCCGCTGCTAAGGCGTTGGTCGCCGAGGTGTAGTGAAAGTGGATCTCCTCTGGAAGCCACGATATCTTGACGTATGTTTGGCTGGTGTCTGATGTTGCTGTGCTCCAGATGAAAACTGCCCTACTGGTCTCGCCGAAGTCCTGGTTTGACCCCCGTTGATAAGCTCCTCCTCTGCTATGAGGGCCTTCTGGATGACATCATGCAAGGTTTGAGGCATAAAAATCCTAACCTCTTCACGTAGGTTGTTGTTAAGGCTGAACACAAACTTGTTGACCTTAAGTTTCTCAGTGTTAAGGTGCAAATCATACCGGAGCAACTCCATAAAATGGGCCTCACACTTGAGCACCGTATGACCTCCCTGTCATAAGGCGTTGAACTCATTGAGCTAATGCTCAATGAATTCCTCTAAAAGGTACCTCTCTCGGAACCGTTCCTCAAACAGTTCCCATGACACGTCTTCGACGGCCATGTTCAGCTACGGTAGGAGCGTCTTCCACCATAGAAGAGCGCTCCCCTTCAGTTGAAAGACTGCCATGGAACCTTCATGTTGGAGGTATAATCGCGAAGTGCGAAGCACATCACCATTTTCTCCAACCATGTCTCGGCGGCTGCACCGTCCGGGGCACTGAAGAACTCAGGAAATTTGACCTTCTCAAGTTCATGGTGAATGCTACCAGTACTGACTGGTGCGTGCGGTTGAACCTCAGCGGGTGCCAGTGCCCTAGCCTCATCTCTATCCAAACGGTTGATTAGTGTCTCGAACATGTGTTGAAAAGATCTCATCATTCCGACTACATCACCAACTGCTATCTGCTCCTGTCTGAAAACCTGCTCGTCTCCCTGGGGGTTAGATCCCTAAGGCGTGGATGCTACTGGAGCCGTCACGCCTCCTCCCCTAGCACCCCGTCATCTGGCTTCGCGGCATCCTCTAACCATGATTACCTGCATGCACACAAGTCAACTCAATTAACAACAGTATAATCAAATCATATCAATGAAAATTGTAGCGATCCCAAGTTACAGGTTGAACCTCGCTTTGATACCACATGTAGTGAACCTATTGTTTCGTCACGACAACAAGCCTCACATAACAAGTGTGATTTTTTTTTTTTTTTGTGTGTGTGTGAAGGTAATGAGGTCATTATACTCGACAATGCAACACGATGATGAACAAGGCACAAGAAACTCAGGAAACAACAACATGACGACCAAACATAGAAGCACCTCAGTCACTTGGAAGCAATGTACGACATTCAACCGACAAGAATAAAAATGACTACCTGCCCATCCTACCCTGCAATGGTTAGGACCTCCAGGACACATAAGCAACACTCAAGCCCAGGTTCCCATCGATTTTGACCATTTAAGGTCTCAGGGCTAGCGATTGTTCTTAGGAACAAGGAGGTGTCTACATCCCACCCCAACATCAAGTCCAAGCCGACAAAGCTAAATGACAACATCAAGATCATCTCAGACACTTCACTCCACAATAATCAATGCTATAAATCTTCCAAGAATATTTAAAGTCGGCCCTTTAAAGTAATTTGTGTAAGGTAGACATTGAAACACTTTATTTACGCCCATATTGAAAACTAGGTTAATCCATACAAGGTCACATCTTATACATAGTTACACTTAAGAGTTCCAATAATTAAAATCTAAAGATAAAGCATAACTTCGAAATCTTGCTTCCAATGAAAATCCAAATCTTATATATCTTGAAGAATATTTTAAAGATGATCATCTAAAACATTTTACTTAATATGGGCCATGAATTATTTTACTTATGGCCCACATAGAAGACTATATTATTTAATACTAAAGGAATATTTTATATACATTTACCATCAAAAAACACTACAATAAAGGAATCAAAAAAACAATTTCCATAAAAAAAAACACAACTGTTACTACTAACTTCTAATAAACCCCAAATCTTATTTTCAAGTCATAATGCTAAACCGTTAACCAACTGTTATCAAGTATTTGGAAACCGCTACTTGCCCTTCCCCAACTATTAGTGTGTGGCTCTAATCTGGACATCTCAGCACTATTGAAGTCATTTAACAAAAACGCCAATTGCCATTTTTAAAAATTTACTGCAAAATCAACTGTCATTCCAACTATCGTTTCAACTTAACAATTAAAAATTTACTGCCATTCACACTGTCACTTCATAATAATAAAATTTACTACCATAAGCATTAATGAGATTTACTGCCTTGTGTAATAAAGGAGAATTACTGCGAGGTATAGTAAAATTCAGAGGTAAAATTGAAACGCAATAAAATCCCATATCGGGCTATCTATATAGGTGAGAAGTTGCGGTGTAAGTAATTGTGAATTACCATGACTGTAAACTGTGGGGTAAATGCACAACGGTTGCCAATTAAATCGGAATTACACATAGGTGTCAACAGTGGAGACTGTTGTCGAATATTACATGTGGTTGTACCTATTAAATATATTAAGAAGCATAATTAATATAAGACAAGGTTGTAGTTTAAGTAAAAATCGATGTCAGTAAACATTCAACTGCAGCCATCATTTCAGTGTTCCAGTAAACAATCAAATTCTATCCGTTGATACTAAAGGTCAATACCGCACAACATTTCTCAGTTGCCTAGGGCTCTACTAGGGCTCGACTACCACACAGTCAATAACGCTTCCCATGCACAGTCATGTTCGCGTCCCTAACACAGTTAGAGTGCAACTATCAGATCGCTGCCAATCAGTAATTCAAGGGAATATTGCAGAGATCTGTGGCCCAAAACAAAAACACAGAGGTAGGTGTCACAGTAGTACAAATTGCAGAGGTAAGTATTACAGAAAATTCATGTTCACAAATGTGGAGGTAAGGTTTTACAACAATCCGTAGGTACCTATCGCAGAGGTAACAATTGAGATGTAGATTTTAATGGAGGATAGGCTAACAACGCAGGGCCATAACCATCCTTACCCCGGGCCAATCCAATCAACGCTGGCACACTACAAGCACTATCAACCAAATACGCTACACAAATATAGGGACAATGTCGTTACACAAGTTAAAATTAGCAGTAATTAACCTAAGCTACTCCATTCGCTGAGCTAAGATAATTTCGTGGTAATTTAATGGGGAAAAGCACTGTAAATTCTGTGATAAAAACATTGTGAAGAAAAAGAGTAAATTCGTCAGCAAGTAAATGGCCAACCCGCAACCAAAGATGGGTAAAACGTTGTCGAAATGTTCAATCAGAGTCACTAGTAGTAAAAAAAAAAACATTGCTGTCAACAAAGGGTAACTCACAATAAAAGAATTTCATCACAGTCACAAGGTTTAAAAGATACACTATCATCAACCCATAACACCTCATAATCAAAATCAAAAGTCTTAATAGCATAATAATATGGATCACTTGCGAGAAAGTGTCCTCAAAGAATAATTTCGCTCAGTGCGCCAGAGCGGGATGTTACATGGGCTCACTTCTTCCATGACAAGAGGAAAATAAAATTTATACCCCTACCATGGAAAATTGGGAATTGCATTGTTAAACACATAACTCATCGTAATGAATTAGCAGGACATCACTAATAGATTGGTTTGAAGGAAGAAAAAATTGTTGAAGGTTTTTATCTAGACAACAAATTTACTACACATATGCAGTTAGTGGGGTACTCTTCACACTTCATCAGAATTAAACAATTTCAAGAGGGTGGTGGAGATAACTTGGATCTCCAGGAATTAGCAACCTACCAAATTTCAAATGACATAGGAGAAGTAAATAACACAAATGAAGGACACAAACAACATGGCATAGAAACAAAAAATTAAAACCCTAATTCGCTAACAACATCTCAAAGAAGCACTCCATCGAGAATGAAGAGTAGAACCAATGGAATGGATACTAGAAAAACATCAGTTGGAGATTCAAATGATGGTGGAGATAAATACCCACCAAGGAAAGGTCTTGAGAAAACTCATATTACATACACCTGTAAAAAGAAAAATAAATATATCACCGGTGGAAATAAACACACCAGAAGTCTAGGAAAGTACTCATGCAATGGGCATGGATGAGCTCATTGACAAACCTGGCTGGTCTATGCATAGGTTGTTAGAAAAATGATAAATTGTTCATGCTATGATCACCTAGGATCCTGAAATATTTCAAGAGGAATCTGTCACTTTGCACCATATGACATAAAATCGTGAAACTAAGAAACTATTGTTGGAAAAAGTTAATACCAAGAATAAAAATCCACAAGAACGATGGAAATATTCAATTGATTTGGATGGATTATCACCATCTAAAATTGCATACTTTCATGGAGCTACTGGAGATGCATTGAGACAATCAATTGATAATATGGAAAAAGAGAATTCATAATTGAATAAAATGATCAAAGAGTTAGAAGTTGTTTTGGTATGAGGACCATTATTTGCAGAACCTTTGAGTTCTATTTGACCTACACTTGAATTCGATGATATTCTAGAAATAAGTACAAAATACAAATGCTCATCAAGTTTATTGCATGATATAATAAAATATGTTGGTGATTCCATACAAAAAAGGATTGATATAATTCAGGAGATTTGGGAGCTTTCCCAAAGTATTGCTAGCTTTTCCTCCAGAATACAGAATTTCAAAGAATACTTGCAAAGATTTGGAAAATGATGAAGGATTTTTTAAGAAAGTTGTAAACACAATTTCAGCCAAAGTCCCAAGATTAAACAAAACATGAAGGAAGGAAAAAAAAATTCCCTCGCCTTACCATATGAAGTTGACTAATGCATGTTGACTAAGGAGAATCAAAGAGTTAAAATAAATGATGAATGAAATTGATATCCTAAGGAATAAAAAAAGTGATTTGTTTCTTAAACTTGTTAGTCTTACTAAGGAATTAGTTGGTCCCAATTTATTTATGGACACCATGATCCTAACCAAAGAATCTTTAACGGGAAAATTTGATGCACTAAAAGTTGCTTGGGCTAATGAATTTACCAAAACTATAGAATTTTTTGAAGAAGTTGAAAAATGGTTAGTTCAGTATATCAATAGGAATGATGAGGTGGATTACACATTGAATAAATTAGAGCTCTATATGAGGGAATTTGAAAATCAGTTATTTGAAATTAAAATTAAACATGAAATTAACGTGGCACCCTTAAGGGAGTACATTGAGGAATGGTTGAAAAAGGCATTAATCAAAATTACCAAACCATAAAATAAAGAAACAGTTACAACAATTATGCCACCTCAACCACAATATGTACCTATGAAGGATCCACCTGCAAGTAAGTAAAGGTGATGATATATCTCCATCGCAATGATTCGAACGCTAACCTTACCCTTTCATTTTTCCTTACATCCATTTTTACTACAATCATTTGTCATCTTGCCTTTTTCTTCTCGATATTATTTGGGATTTAGGTTGATTCTTGGTTGTCCTTCTTTTATCTTCCAGGTATTTTCACTTTATGGTTTGCAGGAGCCCTATCCCAATCCTCTTTGAAGGGTGAATGAATTTTGTTTTCTTTAAAGACATTTACCTGTGTATTTAAAGACTCATTATTATTTTTGAGACTCCAAGAGAGATACTTGGGATATTACATTACTGTATTCTCAAAGAATTTGACCAGAAGATTGAGTTTCCAAATGTTTTATCCAGCATAATCTTTTTGGCACTTTATGGAATGATAATTTAAGGCTCTCTTTTTAATTGTGGTCCATTTTTTGTTCTCTCTATTTGTGGATATTGTTCAATGTTTTTATGAATGTTGTGTTGGATATATGAGTCGTTTATATTCTATGTGCATCTTATCTATTTATGTTGTGAATATTGTATATATGAGTTTCTTTTAAAACACCTAGTATCCAATCTCAGGGGTTGTTTTTCCTTGAATGTGAATGTAAATATTAAGTATGGTCCTTCTCATAATTTGTTTTGTTCATTTTATTTTCATGGAATTATAAGAACAAGAGGAAAACAACCTCTCTAAAAATGCAGGGGGATTTATATCCTCATTGTTACGAGGAAAATATCTCTATGGCTAGGGGTAAACCACCATAGACGGAAATGATTACAGAAATCAACTCTATTCTCAAGTATGCTATATAAACAAATATTCTAACAAGACAAGATAAAAGGCCCACCTCATCCAGACGTTCGATGAAGTCCACCGTTGAGCACTTGACCCAAATAAATATACCTACAAGTAGTCATCAACAACCAAGCAACACAAGCATACAATGATAATATATGATGTTAACACATTCAATATCATAATCCATTAAAATTCAAAACAAATACGCCCATGGGATAATAATTCGAATATTTTCAAGATATCAATTAGATGAGAAAAGAGTATTTCTATTAAGATATAATCAACAGAAGTGAATAAGTTACAGACTTCCGTGTCGGCATGGTTCAGAACCAAGAAAATAAGTTCCTTCTAGTTGGGCCTCCACCACTTCAATCATCCACCAAAGGCGAGCTCATATAAGAGAGACAATGGAGTTCTCAATAAGTAAGGGAAGAACTTGGGGGTTGAACAATGTGTTCAAACTTAAAGGACAAAGGGATGCAGACTCAATGTGAAGTGAATAATTCCTCCAAAGTAACTTTTCTCTCAAAGTTGAATTCTTTCTCCTCTTTTCCATGGGTCAGAATTTTCCCATTTATAGCCTTCAAGTGGAACTGAAGGGCCGAGTTGGAATGTTTCCAGTATGTGGAAGGCCATGAATCATTGATCTCATGTCGTGACATGGAAACCCGACACTATTTTTTTAATTTTGGGCACATTTCCCGATGTACGTGGGCTGTAGTGGTGCAACCAGCATATACAGGTGATGTATAGTAGGCAAGGTGCGTATATGTGGACAAATTGTATTTTGAGCTTTGGGATTTACAGAAAAGGGATGACAAATATGCATAGGGAAATGGAAAAAGGCCTTCTATGCAAGATTACATGGGGTGAGGCAAATCTTGCTATAACACTCATGAGGTTGATCTTCGACCATGAAATAATATTTTAGATCAACACTAGACAAGCACCAAGATGTCCTAGATTTTCATAACAAGACATTTAGATGTCTTAATGAAGAAGGAAAATAGAGCATTGTCAAAGGTATTCCAAGACCTATTTCTATAAGGGAGATTCCATCCTTATAGATGAAGAGATGTTTTAGTAATGGATGTTAATTATACGTAGCTCATGTGGAGGAACCAAAAAAGACAAAAGGGCCAAGCCTTGAGTATTTTGTAGTATTGCAAGAGTTCGAAGATTTATCCCAATAAATACCAGGATTATCACAAAAGAGGGACATCAAATTTTCTATTGATTTAGTACCAGAAGTTTCCCCAATATCAAAGAGACCTTACAGAATGAATACACTGGAATCAAAAGAATTACAAATGTAGTTGGAGGAAGATGAAGAAAGTGTACATATGCCTAAGCATTTCACCTTAGGGAGCACCAATACTCTTTGTCAAAAAGAAGGATGGAGCATTGAGGTTATGTATTGACTTTAGACAACTGAATAAAGCCACTGTGAAGAACAAATATGCTCTACCCAGAATTGATGATCTCTTTGATTAGTTAAGAGGAGAAAATATATTTTCAAAGATAGACTTAATATTTGGATACCACTAGGTAAGAATCAAGGAAGAATACATCAGTAAGATAACCTTCAGAACTAGGTATGGACATTATGAATTTGTAGTGGTGCCATTTGGACTGACCAAAGCACCAACTATATTTATGTGCTTAATGAATGGCATATTCAAAAATTATTTGGATAAGTTTGTCATTTTGTTTCTGGATGACATACCTATCTATTTTAAATCAGAAGAAGAACATGAAGATCACTTAAGGTTGGTATTGCAAGTGTTGAGGGAACATCAACTTTATGTCAAGTTTAGTAAGTGCTCTTTTTACCAAGAGAAAATCCATTATTTGGGGCACATTATTTCATAACAAGGCATAGTGGTGGATATAGAGAATATAAAAGACATTAGAGGATGGCCAACAACTAGGAATATTTTAAGTGTGATGAAAAAATTAATTTGCTGAAGGAATTACTTGCTAGTGCACCTATTTTAAAGATTGCTGACCCAAATGAGAATTTTGTGGTTTGTACAAATGCATGCAAATAAGGACTTGGTGGAGTCCTCACTCAAAATGGATATGTCATCAGTTATGAGTCTAGAAATCTTAAATAACATGAGAGAAATTATGCCACACATGATTTGGAGCTCGCTGTCATAGTTCATGCAGTGAATATGTGGAGGCATTGTTTAATGGAGAAGAAATTTGAATTAAGAACATACCATCGTGGTCTGAAATATGTTTTTGAGCAACCAACTTTGAATTTCGAGAAGATAAGATGGCTGGGATTTTTAAGTGAATACGATTTTGACATCAAGCATATCAAAGGAAAATAAAACAAGGTTCTTGATGCACTCAACAGGAGAGTGAATCTCATTCATTCTACAACCATTAATATGCATCAATCATATTTAAAAAGAATAATTTTAAATGTTATTGTTACGGACCAACATTACCTACAGGTAAAAGAGATTTTACAAAAAGGGAATGTAGATCCAAAATTCAAAGGGTATGATATTAAAGAGGATGGATTTCTTATGCACAAAAATAGAATTTATGTTCCTAGTTCTAGAGAAATTAGGAATTTAGTATTAAAGGAAATGAATAATGTTATATATGCCAGACATCTAGGTTACCAGAAAAAAATTGTAGCAGTAAGAAGCCAATTCTTTTGGCTTGGGATGAAGAAGGATGTTGATGATTTTATTGCTAGATGCATGGAATGTCGGAGAGTTAAAGATGAGCATAGACACCTAGTGGGTTTGCTACAACCATTACCAATTCCTGAGAAGAAATGGGAAGTGGTAACCATTGATTTTATAACTAATTTGCCCAAGACAACAAGGAAACATGATTGAATAATGGTAGTTGTGTAGAAATTGACAAAGGATGCTCATTTTTTCCTTGTAAAAATGACACATACAAAAACTAATATTGCAGAAATTTACATGAAGGAGATTGCTAGGTTGCATGGTATACCTAAGACAATTGTTTCTGAGAGAGATACAAAGTTTACTTTAAATTTCTAGAGGGGATTGTTTAAATGATTTGACACAATATGAATTTTAGCACAACATAACATCCACAGTCAGATGGGAAGATAGAGATAGTCAACCAAGTATATTGAAGACATGTTAAGAATGTATATGATGGATAAGCCATCTAAGTGGGAAGATTACTTGCATTTGATTGAGTTTTACTATAATAATGGGTATCATGCTTCCTTGAAGATGAGCCCATTCAAATCTTTGTATGGTAGACAACGAAATACTCTAGTGAGTTGGGACAACCCAACAGACAGAGTGGTAATTGGGTCATAATTGGTCAAGGACATGGAAGACCAAATGGTTAGAATCAAGAAGAATTTGAAGGAAGTACAAGATAGACAGTAAATTATGCAAATAAGAACATGACAACTAGATAATTTAAAGTGGGAGAGCACGTAATTTTGAAAGTAAATACCAAGAAGAGCTCATTGAAGTTGGGAAGTTGTACAAAGCTAGCAACTAGATTTTGCAGTCCATATGAGATATTGGACAGAATAGTGCCAGTTGCATACATGCTTACATTGCTTACTTTCATGAATATTCATAATGTATTTCATGTATCTTTGCTGAAAAAGTATGTACATGATCATAACCATGTTATTGATTTTCATTTGATTCAGATAGAACCAAAGGGATACTTCCAGGTTCAACCAGTGCGCATGTTGGACAGAAAAGTCAAAGTGCTCTGGAATCAAGTCATAGAACTGGTAAAATTTAGTGGACCTTCTACGGTCATGAAGATGCTACTTGGGAGCATGAAGATGTCATGTGGGAAAAGTACCCATGAATTTTTGAATAATTTTGAAATTTTGATTTATGTTTTTTATATGCAGTGAGGACAGTGCCAAAATAAGGGGGAGGGAAATGTAATGCCCTAGTTTTGAGTCCCCATAATTATTGATGTATTTTATTTATTTGAGGAAAGGCAGGAGTTCCTAAACAATAGAAAGACATTGAAGTGCCTAGGAAATGTAAGACATTGATAATTAATAATAATAAAATGCATCATTGGCTT
>JASDQU010439522.1:44134-54595 GCA_032191745.1 Picea mariana
GGGGGGGGGAGATAAGAGGGCTAAGACTTTACAATTTGAAATTGTTTTATTTTAATCACCTTGGAATTTTAGAGAATAAGAGAGGGTTACGTGAACTTCTTAGTAGAAGCCCACACTATGATTTTGATATTTAATCCATGTTCTTGATTGTCTTGGGGGTTGGCCATTTTCATTATGAACCAAAATTCGTTTTTGGAGCTTTTCCTCTCTAATTCACTCTATTCATCATTTTTGGCTATGCATGGGGAAGGGAAAATGAATTTTTGAAGACCAACAACCATGGTTGGCTGGATGTAATTAATTTTTTGTCATTCGAGGAGGGAATGAATGCCTATGGGCATGAGAATAATGGAAGTTGAGATAGAGTTGTCCATAGCTGAGAATCCCGAGAGTTTCCAACATTGATATTTCATGATCAGAGCTTTGGAGCCCTGGAAATAGGTGGGAAACTCGATGGAATGCATGGCAGTGAAGGGAGTTCACTTTCTTTGGGTGGTGTAGACTGAGGGGAAAGAGAAAGCTGGTAAACTGGAGTTGTTGTGTGTGAGAAATTTGTAAGAGATTGAATGTTGACTGATTGAGAAGCTGAGTGATGGTTTGAAACTCATCCTTGTGGACTCATAGCCTTGGCTCAGGGGAAACCTACTGTTGAGACTTGAAACAACAATGTCTAAGGTTGGGTGGAACGCCCTTGGTCTGCAACCAATTGGTGATTGGTTTTGATAAAGATAAGTGCTCTCTGTCATGTTTATCTCTACTTGTATATTTATTTATGTTGTATATTATTATTATTATATCTAAGATATGGTGTGTTTATACCATGCATGATTGTTCGTTATTTCGGTGCATGGCATGCTAATATTACAATTCACAATTAGCAAGAATATTTATGAATGCATGTGATGGTATTGTATTTATTTCTTGATGCATTATTAATTAATTGGTATCATAATTTTTGAATCATACCAAGAGGGCAAATTTTATAGGTACCCAAGCAGTGGAACCGGTTCAGATTAGAGCATTGAGCAAATTGTTTTGGGTTAGTTGATTTGGGTGTCTCACAGGAATGGAAGTTTATTGGTAATAAATACCTTTCTTTTTCACATAGCTTCGGCTACCAATTGCACTTACATTATGCTTATTGATTGTGTCTTTAGACTTGAATTTTGTCTTATAGACCCATCTACATCCTATAAATTTCTTGCATGTAGGTAATTCTACCAAAACCCATGTCTAGTTCTATTAGAATGAATCCATTTTATTTCGCATAACCCTATGCTATTTTTATTTTAGACATGCTTCTTTATAATTTTGAGGTCGACTAGTGCCTATTTTGAGGTTGACTAGTGCCTCATACTTGTGCCATCATTGCAAAGTTCATTGTAGGTGAATCATTCAATCATGTACTCCTCTTGATGAATTATTTTCCTATATGTGTGACTTTTGTTAGCTTCCATATTTTTGTCTCCACTTCATCATCTCTCTCAAGTTCTATCTTAGATTATTCAATATTGAATCCACCATTCAAGGGATTTTTGCATGAATTTAGTTTCTTCATCTTCAAATTCTTCCTTTATTTCCAAATCTTCATCAACAAGTTTCAAATAATTTGATTCCCACAAACTACAAAATTATTTGGTTCTTTCACAACTACACTTCTTTCACCGAATATCACATTGCTTTTTCTTATAAACTTCTCATCATTAAATTCCTACAACCAACATGCCTTCAATTGTTCATCATAACTAAGTAACATAAATTTGTGTCCGCTATCAACCATTTTTGAACAATGTTATTTCTTTAGTACATGCACATATGCAATGTTGCCATACATGCACAAATATTTCATGGAAATCTTGTGCCCACTCCATGTTTATTTAGGTTTAATATTCCATACAAAATTAGTTAGACATTAATCCACCAGGTATGCTACATTGTTACGGGTTTTTATTCAAAATTTTAGATCTACACCTTTATGATTTAACATGAAACACATGACTTAGACTTCGGTCAAGATTGATTTCCCAAGATACATAGTCCTGTTTTTGTGATGATAATGATAATAATTATTATGCCACTCTCCACACAACTACCAAGCATGTTGTAATGCTTGATCATGTCAGGATGGTAAGCTCCTATAAAGGAAATAAAGACTAAACAAAAGAGAATATGAATGCGGAAGAATTGATTTGTTTTTTGAAGCATATTAAAAGTATTAATTAGGTGTAGAACATGATAAAATATAAGTGTACAAGAAATAAAAAAAGAGCAAAAAAACCCTAACTTAGACATAAGCACATACAATCCAAGATATGAGTCAAACTACACAATTCTACTATTTTTAAATGATAGAGTTGCCTTAAAGGAAACTTTAATAGACATAATAAGAATAATACTTAATAAATGCTAGGGAATATGATGAAAAAGTATGCCAAATAAACATTAATTAGTACATTTACAAAAATGCGAATTCATGAAGGCGTGTTACTCTTTCTATCGACTATGTGGCAATGCAAATTTTACATTTTATATATTTTTTAAATTGAAGATTTTGAATTTCTTGAAGCTCATATACACCTTGAGAATTTTGTTGTGAAGTAAAAGAAAATTTGTTAAGTATCAAATACCTAAATATAAAAACACCACAATAGATCCATAGAATAATATATAAAACCCACACTTTATTATTATGAAAATCATTGGGGAAGGGAAACACCATACAATACATCCTATTAAGGAAGGGATCCTCTCTTTTTCACTAGCCTCCTCAAAGGGGCAATCTCCTAATGAGCTACATGCTCCAAATACAATACTTCTTCTTGAATTTCCATTAGATTGCTTGAACCCTTTTATATTGTGCTACCAACCACCTAGGAACATTCTAGAGGATGAATATTCTAGAAGTGGAACCTTCTAATAAGTTCTCTTACATTTATTGTGTTCACACTAATATATCTAACTACCACAACGTCTCTTATTTAAAAATATAGTGGACCTAGTCCACCTTACACTAAATGGCCTCCACTATTATCACTATGGGCCATTTTCCCTCCCATGCCCCCCCATTACCTCTCTAGCTACACTCCAAAAATTGTAGGGAATTGTGTCACTTTCTAATGATACATATATTTTTAAAATGTTTAATACTATTCAATATGTAAAATTTTCTTTTAATTATATTCTTATCATTGCAAATTTATGAAAAAGTTAATGAACGAATTTTGTTCACAATATATTTTAATGTTAAAAGTATATTCATTTTTTTAATAGTATTTTTATTATTTTTAATTGATTAATCAATATTTGAATTGCATTTTATACACCTTTATATTTGCAATAGATTTCTCTCTTTTCTATGTAAATTGAAAAAGTAAAAATACCCTTTTAAAGATAAACATCCATAAGTGTCCCAAATATTTGTCTCATTTTGTAATTGTATAATGTTTATGGTATTGACTTTTCTCTTGACACATTCACAAATGGGGAAAAATTGTGCATATGTCTTAGACCAAAATAAATTAAAAAATATAATATGAAAAATAAAGAAGAAATATTATGATCTGAATTGGATCCTCGTAAAAATCTCATATTTTGTAACAATTTAATTATGTTTTTTGGAAAAGTTGAGAAGATATTCAAAATTCCCTTGGAAGTTGAAACGAACCATTGTGATGGTTGGCCTTCCAAGGTATCCCATCAAAAACGAATATTGTGATAAACAAGAGCATTGAATGGAATAGAGAGGAGAAAATGAAGAAGGACAGTAGTAGAGATGAGAACTCAAGGAAGTAGTTTGCTTGATTGTCAAGGAGAAGAAGACATTGAGTCTATCCCATGGTGAAGGTTGTTGTTAAGCCATGACCATCTACAAATTTCCTGCTAGTGAGTAATAATAAACTAAATTTGTGTATATCTTACCCTTTTGTAATCAATTGCTTGCTTAATAAAAATCCCCTAGAACCTGGATGTCCCATTTGGATTTCCAGTGAAAAAATAATCTATGTTGTCTCATGGTGTTAATGGCCATGTATACTTGATGTAGTTTTGGTTTTAATCCATTATTTCATTATATGTAAACCATGAGAACTATAACATAGCTACATTGTAATACTAGCTCTACCCATTGGTTTAAATGATTGCTTAAGTGTATTGTTGGCTCACTACTTAACCACGTTGTACAACCAATCTTGCAATTCCTTCTTCTTGGGTGTTCATTATTTTGTGATGGGTTTGTATGAGTACACAAAATTTTAGTTAGTTCCAATACCATACACTACAACATTGTTCTATTCACCCATTATTCACTTATTTTATCATTAGAGTATAGCTACAATGTTTCCAAATATGTTCCATTAGATGTGTGGAGAGAACCTGTATCTTGTGAATAGACATGGAGAGACTCCATCGAATAGAGGTATGTCTACTTGTTGACGGGCCAGAATGACCCATTCAATCAGATGAGGGAAAACACCCGATGGCAGGTCCCAATCAAATCTACTCTCATTTGGAGTAATGTTTCTCGTGGTTTTATGGGCCTCGCTGCCGCTCAGAATTAAAAGAATAAAAAGGGGAAAAACAACGAACTTCCCCCCAAAGAGTTCTAACTAATTCTAAGTTTAAACTAACTAAAATCTAACTAATTTAATCTAAACTAATTCTAACCTATCCTGGCAGAAAAACTAGAAGAATGAGTACAACGAGAGATAATGTCATTAGAATTAGAAAAAATTCATGTATGATAATCATATGTGATAACAAAAATGCTGCAAATACACATACAATTAATTGTACAATGCATCTACAACATCATTTATGTACCCACAAGGAAACCAATGATAGCATATGCAAACAAAATAGATTGCAAAAATAGTTCGTACGACACAATCCTATCTACTCAAACAGAAGACAAATGCACAAAGAATAGTCTCATGTACATCCACCAACGCCACCAATTTTTGAAATTCCTCCTTCTCTTTATTCCTTGGAATTAGTAATACCATCTTTTGTTATGAAGGGAAAAAGTATTTATACATTCAACTAGCTCCCTTTTATAGAACAAGAGAGAGAATCTTCAGTTCTCATGACCATTCATTTAGTTTTTCCCTAATTTTGTCTTTTTTACATTTCAAATTTTTCTGGAATTTTGAAAATGTAGATGTAGGAGTTACAAATGGGATCTGAAGAGACTCTCAGGTGGTTACATTCCCCCTATGACAGTTTATCAATGATATCTATTTAAATTTATTATTCACTATGCTTGTTGGGTCGTTTTATGAATTTTTTGTGTTGTTCTGGGCGTTTTTGGCTCTGATATGTTGAATAATATCATTTTGTCTTTTTCTCCTCTATATCATATTTTCTTTGAGCTATTTATGGCTCAATTTTATCGTCGGTAGCTCAATATAAGATTGTTTGAAGTCTGCATGTTTAGTTCTTCATATGAATTCGAGTTATATCTGTGTTTTTCATTTTAGAGCAATTTACACTCTCAATCTTCCCCCATTTTCTATGCCATATTTTTATTCTCTTCTCCATCTTTGTATCAAGCTATCCTGGGCTTGATTTCACTACTCATAGCCCCAGATATGACTGCTTGAAGTTGGTATGGCCATTCCCCCGCCCCCCAAATATGTGGTTGTCTGTTTTCTATATTTTCTGATGTATTATATCATTTTTTTTCAACCACTATACCCATACCATTGCATTCCTCAGTCTGATACCTTTCCAATGAGGTATCACGTGCCTCATTCCGACATTTGTAGTAAAAGTTATGGCTATTTAAAATTTATCACTCAACAACCATTGACCAGGCCCATGAGTTAATATGGACCCTTAATTCTTGAACCTACAAAACATAAAACCCACTAGATCAAGGTTTTTGTTCAATTGTCCATTGGACCTTGAAAAATGGTAAAGTGTGTGTTCGGAGCTTCGCATATGAGTCTTCCTATCTCCTGTTCAATTCCCATCCTAATGTATTAACTCCAAGAGGGAGATCTAGCCGTTCAACAGACCTAGAGAAATCTACATTGTCCATCGGAAGAGCCAGTTGGCATCCTATTCCAACGCACCAGTGCGAAGGTATCAAAGAAAATAATTGAAGAATATTCCTTCTTCGATTCTAGTGTTGAATGTTAAATCCCAAAAAAATTGATGACATGTAGTCGAAGCTAATCATTCGGCATCCAGAAAATTTGTGAAGTTTCAAGGTATCGACAAAAGGTATTGAGGAAAATTCCCTAATAGCTCCATTTTGCATGAAAACTATCTGGATCGTCCTTCCAGTGATAATCAATGATCATAATTAAAATTCATTCAAAGTTTGAAGGAGATCGTTCGGAGTGTTAACTCCGACCATCCAAACTTATAACCAGAATACTTTTGCATGAAAAAGATCTGATCGTTCACTCAGGGAAACTATTGACGACTCAAGAGAGTTTCTCTTTGGCAATTTGCTCGAGGTTTAATCTTGTGAAACTTTGAAAAGTAATAAGCCCGTGGTTCTAATGTTTGTTTCTTATAAGGAAAAGGGGCTTAGCATCAAAAGAGCATGTGTAATTCACTAAAGAATTTAGTTGTGAACAAACATGCTATGTGAAAGAAGAAGATAAGGATTCGATCTGAGGAAATGAAGGAACATTCACAAACTGAGGAAATGAAATAAATTTATGCACTGTGGGTACTGTATCCATAAGGCCATCAACTTCAGAGAATGAATGAAGGTCGTAAATCGAGTAGTGAGTGAAATCAAATCCCAACAATTCATCGGGGGAGGGTCATTGGAGTGATTTGTGATATTAGGAGTAGATGTACTCCGATGGATAAGGAATTTGACAATGAAGAGTGTGAATTCTAGGGACGATGAAGCTCTGATGTATTTTTTAGAGTATGTGATCATAAGGCTGGGAAGAAGTGTTAGGAAAAATATCGATGATGATGAGGATAGGTGGTGGGTGACACATCAGCATTAGTGCCATGTCATATGACACAGGAGAATGTGAGCCGCGTGGATGCCATGTGGGAGTGGAAAGAAAAGGTGAGATTTGTCTTAGGAAAATTTTAGAAGGCCATAAATTTCAATTCAGAACTAGGATTTAAGAATGGTTACATTCGTTGGAAATATCTCGATGGGGAAAATCAAACTATGAGATTTGGTTAGAGGAAATAATAGAGGAAAAGAAGGACAAAACCTAATAGGCCTTGGGCCTAGGTTTCGGGAGAGAGGAAAGTTCAAAAGAAGAATCTGGTAGAGATCAATCTTAAGAGGCTTGGGGACAGGTATGTAGGAAAGGTGGATCCAATAGCTTTGGAAGCTCAGGACCTCAAGGAACCTCAGTAAGGATCAAATTCAAGGTTCTAGAAAAATATCAATAGATTTCCCATGTGCCTTTCAATGCTGGAGAGGTCATGCAAACAAAGTGACACTTCAAACCTTCTCCTACAAAACAAAAGAATGAGATCAACCATGGAATCAAGGAAGACTTAGCTAATACATTGAAAAATTTATTCCATGCCTTTAAACGAAATTATGAGAGAGTGTTAGGTTTATTGAAAAATAACATGATGATTGTAGGTGAGTGTCTTAAGACTACATATGCTAATTCTAAATAGAAGAGTAGGATCCATATGCGAGAGAACATAGTATGAATTCATACAACATAACATGTTAGCAAGAGGATGGAGAATTTGAATTAGGAAATAAACAAATAATCATCCACAACCTCATCTAAGACATGCAATAGAACATCAATACATGCATCCAAATAGGATCATCAAGCACTTTAGAATCAACAAAAGGTCTGAAGACAGCGTGTCAATTCCATCATACAAATGTCAACAAATATAACAGTCCAATAAGAATTATGAAGACATTTGAAATCATCAAATCGAGAGGACTAATCAGCACCCATCAAAGAAAATCATCCATCAAGATAAAACCCCCAACTCCTTCAAAGTAGGTAAAGGGATAACATTAGGTTCAAGTGTTAGAGGATTAGGAAATAGGGTTGAAATTTTAGTAGGGGGGGATTTTATTTCACTTGTAAAATAAAAAGTAAAGGTGGGTTGTTGCAGCCACAACAAATGGCGACATACTAGAAGAACCAATTATCTTTGTCAATAGAAATCTAGGGTATGTACTTCATATCTGAATTTTAAAGATAAGTTCAACAAACTACAGACAATTTTCCAATAGTTATGGATACCACAATGACACCAAAATTTTAAAAGATATAACCCAATATTTCTAGTACTTATAATATAACACACCCTTTTCAAAAAACCAATTAATGAGATAAGTTATTTTATTGGTTGTACACTTCAAATTAGGTTTAATTCAATTGTGGGTTTTGATTTTTTAAATAAGCAAACATCTACATAAGTGTGTTCCTCATCTCTCTTTTCACGGCATTGCTTCACTTCCAACGAGCATCCATAGCCCCGATGAAGTTTCCTTGGTACCACAAAAGCATAACCCCACTGCCAACAGGCATCCATAGCCCTGACGGGTTTACTTGTACTTCGCACACTATTAATAGTGCTTTCAACTTCCTTTTTATTTCAGAACATGCTCATCCTTTTAGATTTTAGATATTGATATGCATATGCACATAGGGTGTGAAGGAAGCAGGGTGATATGATAATAGATTTGATTCATTGAGTAGATGTTATGCAATTTAGTTTAACCCATAGGTCTCTCCAAAAACCATCATTTTATTTTCCATCTTATTAATGTGAAATGGATGGAGCTCAAATAAAAGAGTGGATAGACACTTTCCTATACTTATGGGTTATCCTGGTATGCTTAGCGAGCACATGTATTCCATAAACTACAGCTGAGAACTTTATAAATGTTCATTCAAATATAGAAACCCATGCATCTTATGACTTGTAAGAAAAATCTTCAGTATGTGACCAAAATTGACCAAACCCTTCACCAAAATTTAAAGGGAAATCCTAAAGGAAGACCAAGAGTCAAATCAACTCAGGGAAATACCAGGGGTCAAATCAAAATATGGGAGGAATCTTCATAAACAAAAAGAAAAATTGAAAATAGGAGTGAATTCATGAAAATAAAACTAAACCAAAAGGAAATTTGAAGCTAGAATGTCAGTCATCAAAAGGATGAAAACTGGATGAAAAAACTAAGAAGAGAAAACAACAAGAAGTAATAAATATGACAGTAGCAACATAAGAAGTGTTTTCGGTGGACAGTTAACAGTAAGCCAAGGGAAATCAACAATCAATAAAATTTAGCTAATTAATATCAAGCCCAATGAAAATATTCCCAGAGTTTCTGATCTAAAATGAAAACAAACCAGAGTACGAAAATTGATTATCTAATAGAAAAGATTTTGCAACACAATTTTCAAATCCAATTGTCATATATGATATTATTTTCATTTAGTGTGACAAAACAATTCTGGGAATCAAGCAACATGGGTTAATGTAAATGCTCAATCAAAACAGATTTTCGAAAACCAATTTCATGAAATGCTCCATAAACCCATATGCTCTCAATATTTCTTGACATAAGCAATTCCTTTGCAATTTTCAAAACGCTGAATTTTCATATAATAGAAACTACATTTCTCACCAAGGTGTCATTTTCTCTTTACCATAAAAGATAATTATTAATAATGAATATTCATTTTGATAATGCAAAGAAATATCACAACTATGGAGGTTATCAAAATAGTCATGAAAATGACTCCAAATATCAATTAGATCAGAAACCAATATGTGAGTAAATAAATGGGAATATATTTCTGATCAGATGATAAGTTGGTGACAATCTTGATTTATCAATCCAAGAATATTGCAAAGGAATCTGAGCATTCAAGTTTCAGATTAACACTTCCCTATGTTGCTTTCATTCCAAGAGAAAAATTCAGAGTTGTTGGTTGAAAAAACCATTTTCTCAACCTGCATAACAAAAGAGAAAGGTGTGATCATCTCTTAGACAGTTTGGGAAGAAATCCTCCTCTTATTTAACTGGCTTATTGAAATGAGAATTAACTAAATTGAAAAGTAATGACTGGAATTAAAACTATTTCTAGGAAAAGCATGCTAAGCTAAAATTAACTTGAACTAAGTTGGATGTCATAAAACTTTGTGTGAAATCCAATGCAATTATCAAGTATCATCCACTATGCATTCAACCAAGTATCACAACCTTCTTCCTGATCTATAAGCACTAGGTGCTTTCCCACATTTCCCCTTCAACAAGAGACATAGTTTCATTGATTGTTACGAGTTTTGGATCTCAGGACACAATGTATTATTCTTGAAATAAGAGTCAATCAAATTAAGAAAACAAGACCATAAGACTTGAATCCCATTTATCATCTAAAGATACCAATCCACCAACAAACATTAGTCATAAAAAATATGATTGAAAACTTATCAACATTGTACCCCAAGGCATGTGTTTCCTCTGATTATGAATAAACTACATTTTGG
>JASDQU010439523.1:29415-48326 GCA_032191745.1 Picea mariana
AGAGTCAAGAATGCACATGAAACATATGCATTCTTCTAGATTGTGACCTCATACCTAGAGCAAGAACTCGTAGGGATAAAGTACGAAGGCTAATAGATGTTAGATGGAGGTCTACTAACATACATAAACAGATTGTATATTCCAATCTGTGATTACTTGAAGAGGTTCATAATGGGTGGACTACATAAAAGAGCATATACTGGTCACCCAGAATACAAGAAGATGATCGCGGCCACCAGGAAATGATTCTATTACCCTGGATTGAAGAAAGACATTGCTGAGTATTTATCCAAATGTATAGAATTCCAATAGGTTAAAGCAGAACACTGACACCCGGTAGAATTATTACAACCTCTACCAATCCCAGAATGGAAATGGGAGACCATCTCCATGGATTTCATCACCAGATTACCAACATCGACCAGGAAGAATGACGCCATCATGGTAGTGGTGGATAAATTGAGCAAGTCTGCTCATTTTATCCCCATCAAATCGAATTGCAAGGCAATAGACATCGCCAACATATTCATGAAGGAGATATTTAGACTACATGGCATGCCTAAGGAGATCGTGTCTGACAGAGACACAAAATTTACCTCAAACTTTTGGAAATCCTTGATGGTTGGTCTGGAGACCAAATTATTATTTATCATAGCCTATCATCCTCAAACCAATGGATAGATGAAAAGAGTGAACCAGATATTAGAAGACATGCTAAGGATGCATGTAATGCATCAACCTAAAAATTGGGAAGATTACCTGCCACTGGTGGAATTTTCCTACAACAACGACTACCAAGAATCACTAAATATGAGCCTTTTCGAAGACCTCTATGGAAGGCCGTGCAACACTCTAGTCAGTTGGAGTAATCCCACATAATTACTATTGGACCCAACATGTTGAAAGAAATGGAACAACAAGTGATTCAGATAAAGAAAAATATGAAAGTCACTCATAACAAACAGAAAAGTTACGCTGATAGAAAGAGAACCCCTAGAGAATTCAAGACGGGAGACCATGTATATCTTAGAGTTAGGCCTAGGAAGAGTTCCCTGAGGATGGAAGATTTTTCCAGGTTGGCACTTCAGTATTGTGAAACCTTTGAAGTTCTAGTTAGAGTGGGGCCTGTAGACTATAGGCTAGAAATTCCTCCCACAGTAAAAGCACATAATGTTTTCCATGTTTCATTGTTGAAGAAATATGTACATGATTCTAATCATATAATTGAATGGTCTATGGTCCAGGTGGAACCAGAGGGATAATTCCTACCAGAGCCTCTATGCATACTAGACAAAAAGGAAACCCCACTCAGGAACCAAACCATTGCACAGGTCAAGGTGCAGTGGAAACATTTTGGCCCCGATGAGGCTACATGGGAAATGGAATATGCCATGAAACAAGCATATCCAATTTTGTTTACCTTTGTACATACATGTCATAATTGATATATAGAACATCGAGGATGATGTTCCTTTAAAGGGGAGGGAATTCTAACACCCTGTTTTCCCCAGTTTGTAAAAATAACTATACTGACGAAGAACTATGGAAAACTCAAAGGTGTGAATGTTTGATTTGATGGACCTTTGTATAAAAGGTCGATGAATGTAAATTATGTTATGAATATGTGTTGCATGACTGATGGGAGGGGAATGTGCTAAAAGAGACCACGATGGCTAATGAAGGGTGGTGGAAGGGACTTGGAATGGTTATGTTAACTTCCACTGAACCAGTACCATACTGGTTTTTACTTGCTCAAAGACCAAGGAAACTCTTTGACCCAAGAATGAATTTTCCATCACAATGGTAGGTGGGGAGGCTCCTCAAGATTTAATGTGGGGATGGGGTGAACCACCCATCCATAAAATCTCTCAGACTTGACCAAGGACGGGGGAATTTCGCGCCATACACAATCCTGTAGAGAAGGGCAAGAAAGGAAGTGTGGGAAGGGGAAGAGAAGAGAAGCGCGCATGACACAGATCGTGGAAGAGAACCACAAAACCCTGGAACCACAGGGAGTTTTGAACATAGGAGAAGGAGAGTAACTTTCATCCTTGATTTTTGTCTGTATTTGGAGAAGGAGAGTCACCTTCATCCTTGGCTTACATTGAGCTAGAGGTAAGAGATTGAATCTTAGAGCATCGTGGTCTAGCTTGGGGTTGGCTAGTGGTAAATCCGTTTGGAGTCACTGAGCCTACAGTTGGGTGGAAACGACCACCCCTCTCAGCATTCGCATCACACATTGTGGTTCTGATAAGTGTTTTATGCCTTATGTTTTGAATTGAATATCATGGATGAATGTTTATACTTATATTCCATAGTTGATGTCTATGTAAATTAGTTAATTTCAAATTATGCATCCATCCCATTGAGAATAGATCTATCTGGTTGACCTTCATAATATTCTAGGATGGCTCCTCAAGAGAACCTTTCCCAGAGAATCGCCTCACAACTTTGGAACCATATTGAGCCTTTACCTAGAAACCCGTCTAAAATCAAGGATAATTGCCCAAGAACCATTTGAAGGTTCATGCGATCTGGGTCTGGAAAACCTGTGCAAGAAAGAGTCATTATCTAAGGATTCAGAGTCGTAGGAGTCTGAAGCTCCGAAAGGTTGAATTTCGTGACCCAATTTAAGAAAGGATAGAAAATCCAATTATCGAAAGGGAGTATCCCTTTGTTTGGTAGACGAATGGACGAAATCCTTTCGGAAATATCCCAGATCTATCGGGACCAATGGATCTAGAGGAGGAGCATGGATGTTAACACCTCGATGCATCCAGCGTTCCCAAGTAGTGATGGAACTAGGACAATAGATCCAAGGATCCATCGGGAGCTATCTAGACTTTCAATCTTAACCCTTGTGTAGATGGGAGGATGGACTCGTCATAGTCTTGAAAGTCCCAATTTAATTAGGACCATCCATTCAGTAGGGATGCGTGGAAGTTGGGTGGAATTTCACTAACTCACGACTTGGAGTGGTCAAAGGGTAGGACCACACAAAGTCACAAGTCACAAATTTGCGATGTAATTGTGGTTGTTGATCCAGGAGTGATCTGGACCATCAATTTATCATGAATTTGTTTCGCCATTTTGGCATCCGAGAGACCAAAGGGAAGAATCTCTCAGTTTTTCAAGTCACGCAATCCCGTCGTACAAAACCCCGACATGCTCAGTGAGCATCCCTAGGTCATAGGACAAAGTCATGTGGTAGAAGGAGGAGGTAGGCACTAGTAGTTGGCTAAGGGTCTAACTCGAGGATCGATATTTTGGGACCCGAAAATTCGAAGAAATGAGAAGTCAAGGGATGTGAAACATGAAATAACCTATGGTTGTAGGCCGTGGTCACAATGTCATGGTCATGTGGAGAAGGGTCACGTCGTGATCATAGGAGAGAGGGATAGCATGCCCTAGGCCCCTTAATTTATTTTGGGACTGAAGGAGATGAAGAGGTTGGGACGCCTTGCATCGAGAGCCTCGATGTCGCAAAATGCAATGAAAATTTTAAACTATGCCTATGGTCGCGAGTCTTTATCACGAGGTGGAGGATGAGGAATGAACTAGTCTGCGCTACGCCCTTGTAGGAATTTGGGAATTCTGTCCTTTGAGAAACAGGGGAAAATTTTGTTATGCCACCATGGGTGAGTGAAAAATATGTATAAGAGCATGGTTATAACACTTGGCTTGCTCAGGCTCATGAACGAGTCACGTAGAAACTCTGTTTGAAGTACTCTTAAAAAGAGTAACCCTCTATCTTAACCCCGTTTACCAAAATTTGAAGTTAAGGATGTTATTAAAGAAAATAATGAAATCCCTATTGTGTGTATGCATTTGAAAAATGTGAATTTATGTGATGGTTATGAATGAATATAATGTTATCTAACAATAAGTGTTTTGTCTACATGCAAGTGAATGATCAACCACGGGAAAACTGCAGACGTATAGAATGGTGACGCACCACGAGGTGGGGGACAACTCCCACAATAGAGAAGAGGAGTCTGATGAGAGGAGGGCTGTAGAGACCCCTAAGGATCTGGCTGATATTGTGAGGAGTCTCATGGATGAACTACAAAGCTGCAAGGTTGACAACAAGAGGTTGATAAAAGAGCAAGAGAGGAAAACAAAAATTAATGCAGTCTTGCTGTAGATTTTATCCGACATACAAAGACAACTGCAGCATGGACCTGACACCAGTCACGAGGATCGACGATAGACAAAGAAGAGTCGAAGTCAACCTGAGATATAGAAACATGTCCTTTTGAGTGGCTACACTGGGAAGAGAACCTCACAGAAGGCCCACCCTAGAGATAGGGGATGAGCATCGGATGTTTCCTCTAGAAATGAAACTGGTGAATCAGAGGGAGATTCTAGTAGCAGAACTAGTTCATATTCTCAAAGAAAATAGAAGAAGCGAAATCATTCCAAAATTCATAATCTCGAAGAAATCAGGAAAGCCAAACCACCGTCTTTCAACGGTGAGATAAAGAGAGGAGAGGAAGTGGAGGCCTAGCTGCTTGGACTAAAGACATATTTCAGAGTCCATGAATTCTCAAAAAACATGAAGGCTCGAGTAGCCACTTTCACCAAGAATGGAAAAGATTCCATTTGGTGGGAAGACCTTAAGATTGTAAAAGGGATTCACGAAGAATACCTAACTTGGGAATGGTTTGAAAGATACTTCAGGAACAAGTATGTGTTGGAAAAGTATTTCGACAAAAAGACTAAATAATTCTATGAACTCAAGCTGGGGCAACTCACCATAGAAGAATATATCAACAGATTTCTTGAGTTGCTGAGCTACGTACCCTACATAAAAGAAGAAAAGGAAAAGGTGGAATGATTTATCAGTGGGCTATCTAAGTACTATCAGAACAGGATTGAGTTTGATGAGTCAAGGACCCTAGAAGACATTATTTGAAAGGAAATATATTGTTATAAATAGTTTGGGGTTCAGACAGAACCTCGCGAAGGTTGGAAGTAGAAGAATGGTTCARGATTCAAGAAAAAGGGGTTTAAATCCCCRATATTTAAAAACTATAAAAATGATACAAGGATGAATTTTCCTACCCAAAGTGTACACCAGTAGAATTTCCCCTCCTAGAGAGGAAATAAGCCTTTTGGGTCAACCCCCRGAAAGACTGATAATACAAAGAAGGAACCCTTGAAATGATGGGGTTGTGGAGAAGAACATCTACTGACGGACTGCCCACACCGACAACAAAATAGTAGGAGAATTTACAATGTCCAAGTGGCTACCACCATCAATGACTTGGCCAGGAGTATGTCGCAAATTTATGCAGCCGTGGATAATAAACAAGCCAACCACCAAGCTTCAGTGGTGGAGATGGAAGGTATGATCACTAACCACCTGGTGTCTATTCTAATTGACCCTGGTTCAAATTTGAGTTATATATCCGCTCAGGTTTTTGATAAGTGTAAATTGAAGCCACACAAACATGCCAAACCATGGTTGGTATAGTTAGCCACTGGAACCAAAAGAAAGGTAGCGGAGGTCATAACAGCTTGCCAATTCACTATGGGTGAATTCTACATGCAACTAACCCTTAACATACTACCCCTAGGATCATATGACCTGTTGATTAGCATGGACTGGCTAGCCACATATAAAGCCAGAATGGACTGTTACCATAAAACCTTAGAATGTGTAAGTGAAGAAGGAAGGAGGATAACCCTTCAAGGGATCCAGAAACCTATCTCGGTGACATGAATATCATCCCTTCAAATGAGAAATTATTGTAGAAAGGGATGCCCACTATATGCGATAGAGGTGTTGGAATCAGTTGAGGATGACAAACTAAGCCTCGAAGACCACCCCATACTAAGAGAATTTAGAGATGTGTTTCCAGAAGAGGTGTTGGGTCTACCTCCGAGAAGGGACATTGAATTCTCGATAGAACTTGCACCAGGAGCAGTGCCAGTGTCTAGAACACCCTACAGGATGAGCACACCTGAGCTAGTTGAACTTAAATTACAACTAAAAGAAATGATGGACACAGGCTATATCCGACCTAGTGTGTATCCATGGGGAGAACCAGTCCTGTTCGTGAAAAAGAAAGATGGTACCCTCTGAATGTGCATAGATTATAGATAACTTAATAAGGTAACCATAAAGAACAAGTACCCCTTATCCCAGATCGATGACTTGTTCGATCAATTGGGAGGTGCTTCCATATTCTCCAAGATTTACTTGAGATATGGATACCATCAAGTCCAAATTAAGGGTGAATACAACCACAAAACCACCTTCAGAACGAGATATGGTCACTACGATTTTGTGCTAGTACCATTTGGATTAACTAATTCCCCTGCCACTTTTATGTGCTTGATGAACAATGTGCTCAACAAATTCCTAGACAAAATTGTACTAGTTTTTATTGACGAAATCTTAATCTACTCCAAGAATAGAGAGGAACATGAGGAACTCCTTAGACTTGTGCTTCAAGTGCTAAGAAACCATCATCTCTATGCCAAGTTTAGCAAGTGTGATTTATTCTAGATGAAAATACAATTCTTGGGCCATGTCATATATAAAGAAGGGGTAGCAGTAGACCCTGACAAGACCAGGTCTATCATGGGATGCCCTACCCCAAAGGATGTTTCGAACATCAAATATTTTATGGGCTTAGAGGGATACTATAGGATATTTGTAAAAGGATTCTCCAAGATTGGTTGTCCAATAACTGCCCTCCAGAAGAAGGGAGTTAAATTCCTTTGGACCCCAAAATGTGAAGAAAATTTTTAGACCCTAAAACACCTACTAACCCATGCACCCATGTTCAAGATCGCTGATCGTGAAACTGACTTCTTTGTGTGCACTGATGCCTACAAGGAAGGTCTCGGAGGAGTCCTTATGAAAGAAGGAAGCGTAGTCTACTATGAATCTTGAAAATTGAATGAACATGAAGTCAACTATGTGACCCATGATCTAGAACTAGCTGCCATAGTGCATGCCTTGAAAATGTGGATGCATTACCTCCTCGGTATGAAATTCGTACTTATGACAGACCACTGTTTATTACGGAACCTATTTGACCAACCAAAACTCAATGCTAGACAAGCTAGGTGGATGGACCTTCTTAGCAAGTTTGATTTTGAATTCAAACATATCAAGAGAAAGGAAAATAAGGTGGCCGATGCCCTTAGCAAAAGTATGAAAACAATTCATTTGGTAGCGGTGAGCACCTGCGAGACCAACGTTAGGGAAATATTAAAGAATGCACAAGAAACATATGTGTTCTTCATGACCGTGACCTCATACCTGGAGTAATAACCCACAGGGATAAAGTACGAAGGCTAATAGATTTTAGATGGAGGTCTACTAACTTACAAAAATAGATTTTAAAACTGTGACGACTTGAAGAGGTTCATAATGGATGAACTATATAAAAGACCATATATTGGTCACCCAGGATACCAAAAGATGATCGCGGCCACCATGAAATGATTCTATTGGCCCAGATTGAAGAAAGACATTGCTGATTATTTAACCAAATGTATAGAATGTCAATAGGTTAAAGCAGAACACTGACACCCAGTAGGATTATTACAACCTCTACCAATCCCAGAATGGAAATGGGAGACTATCTACATGGATTTCATCACCGGATTACCAACATCGGCCAGGAAGAATGATGCCATCATGGTAGTGGTGAATAAATTGAGAAAGTCCACTCATTTTATCCCTATCAAATTGACTTGCAAGGAAATAGACATCGCCAACATATTCAGGAAGAAGATATTTAGACTACATGGCATGCCTAAGGAGATCGTGTCTGACAGAGACATGAAATTTACCTCAAACTTTTGGAAATCCTTGATGGCTTCTCTGGAGACCAAATTGTTGTTCAACACAACCTATCATCCTCAAATCAATGGACAGATGGAAAGAGTGAACCAAAAATTATAAGACATGCTAAGGATGCATGCAATGCATCAACCTAAAAAAGTGGGAAGATTACCTGCCACTGGTGGAATTTTCCTACAACAACATCTACCAAGAATCACAAAAGATGAGTCCTTTCGAAGTCCTCTATGGTAGGCCATGCAACACTCCAGTCAGTTTGAGTAATCCCATATACAAAATTACTATTGGACCCGACATGTTGAAAGAAATGGAACAACAAGTGATTCAGATAAAGAAAAATATGAAATTCACTCAGAAGAGATAGAAAAGTTATGCCAATAGAAAGAGAACCCCTAGAGAATTCAAGACAAGAGACCACGTATATCTCAGAGTTAGGCCCAGGAAGAGTTCCTTGGGGATGGAAGCTTGTGCCAAGTTGTCACCTTGGTATTGTGGACCCTTTGAAGTTCTAGATAGATTGGGGCTTGTAGCCTATAGACTAGCATTTCCTCCCACAGTGAAAGCACATAATGTTTTCCATGTTTCATTGTTGAAAATATGTACATGATTCTAATCATATAATTGACTGGTATGTGATCCAGGTGGAACCGGAGGGAGAGTTCCTACCAGAACCTCTATGCATACTAGATAGAAAGGAAACCCCACTCAGGAACTGAACCATTGCACAGGTCAATGTACAATGGAAACATTTTGGCCTCGATGAGGCTAAGTGGGAAATGGAATATGCCATGAAACATGGATATCCAATTTTTTTTACCTCTGTACATACACATCATAATTGATAGATAGAACATTGAGGATGATGTTCCTATAAGGGGGAGGGAATTGTAACACCCTGTTTCCCCTAGTTTGTAAAAATAACTATACTGACGAAGAACGATGGAAAACTCAATGGTGTAAATGTTTGATTTGATGGACCTTTGTATAAAAGGTCGATGAATGTAAATTATGTTATGGATATGTGTTGCATGACTGATGGGAGGGGGATGTGATAAAATAGACCACCATGGATAATGAAGTGTGGTGGAAGGGACCTGGAATAGCTGCTTTAAATTCCACCGAACCAGTACCATACTAGTTTTTACTCGCTCAAATACCAAGGCAACTCTCTCACCCTGGAATGAATATCCCATCATGATGGTAGGTGGAGAGGCTCCTCAAGATTTAATGAGGGTATGGGGTGAATCGCCCGTCCGTAAAATCTCTCCGACCTGACCAAGGACGGGGGAATTTCGTGCATGACAGGTGTTGGGCCCAAGATATGATCATTTTCATGACGTTATTATACACTTTTTTCCATATGTACATATGCGTTTTTATCTTTCAAACGAGGTTTTTGAATAATTTTATGATAAAATGGTATAATCGACATGAGGTACATATAATTTGTGTTTTGTGAATCAATAAAGTTTAATTTATCATGTTTTTATGCTTCCAAGAGTTAATTCATGCTTTTCTGCTGTTACAGGGCAAAATGCACCATGTTTCTTGATCCAACACTTGATCCGAGACTTGATCCAACACTTGATCCGGGACTTGAACCAACACTCGTTCCGGTACTTGATTCGACACTCGTTCCAACACCCAGTATTGCACAAAAATGCAAGGCGAATTGGAGGTTATAGTATTGGCGGCCAGTGGTGGAAATATAGGGCACATGGGTTTTGTTTTTCATCGCCCCCTCTATCTACTAAGCTCAAGACAACTCAATTTCAGTTGTCCAAAGAGGCGATTATTGGATTCTTCCGTTTTGTTAGTTATGGCCGCATTTAATGTAATTTTTTGAATTTAGAGGTGGTTCGACCCTCCTGTGGTCGACCACCTGGGTTGTAAACCTATAAATACTACCAGGATGATCATTAGATTGTTAATCAAGCAGAATAGCGATCAGATTGGAGATAAACTCGTTGTACTCTATTTTTTATTTTTCACATTGCTAGAATAGTGTTAGAATTGCGTTTTAAACTTTTATGGTGAATTTATCCTGTTGAAGTTCATGGTGTGCTTGTAGAGGGTAGCCACGACTTGATGGGGGGACCACCAATAGTCTGGTGATGATCAGTGTGTTGTTTATACATTTCATAATTTAAATTGTCTTTTATTTCCTGTACATGCATGTTTTATGTTTTAATTAGCTAGCTGTGATTTAATTGTTTTATTGTTCTTTTGCAGGTTAGTGTGATGGATTATGTTAGCATGAATTAGTTTTGTAGGCTAGGAATAGACTTGAAAGTCTCTACACTAACCCCATATGCATCTAGATATCAGATTGCACTTTTATTTATGATCTTACAGTCAAGTTTAAAATAGAGTTGTTTTTAGAATAAAACAAAGCTCTATTTGGGTTTCATTTGACAGGGATCTTTGATGGATGGATAGATTTAATTCTAGTTCTTAATCATAGTTTTCTTGTCTTTCTTKCTTTCAATAGAATAGATTTCCCTTCATGCATTGCATTGAGCATTTAAATTTCCTTTCATGCAAGAGAAATAGTTTTGCATTAGGCATTTAGTCCACTTGCCTCTTAGGCTAGGTAGTTGTTCAATGAGAAGTCTTTGCTTACTTGCCTATTTTCTTTAGTTGTTTTTGCTTACTTTATCTTTTGTTTTAGTAGGTTAGTTAGGTGTCTTTTCTTACTTGTCTATCTGATTTAATAGGTTAGATAGGTGTTTTTTCTTACTTGCTGATTTAATTGCTTTCATAGGTTAGTTGATCATTGAATGTAGGTTGGCAAGTTAAAGAAGTTTGCTTTTGTCATTTGTTTAGTAGTTTACCTTTGCTTATTGTCATGAACTAGTTTGTTTTGTATAGGGTTTTTACTTGCTTTCTTAGGAACTATCCATCAGTCCTTGGCCCAAAAGTGCTTAGGTTACCTAGTTTTCATTTTGCCTAGTAGGGTTTGTTCATTAGATAGGTTTGCTTGAGTAGATTAGCACTAGATAGTTGCTTTCCTTAGTTAGACTATATTCCTACCAACCTTTTACCTTTGGCATATATTTTTCTACAACTCTAAGTTTACATACCCCGGGTTGACAATTTAATTGAGGGTAGTTTAGTGTCTTTTTTTCTACATATAAATCACCTAACATTTTGGTGCCATTGCCAGGGAGTTGTCTTAAGGTAAGAAGTAATTAGTAATGAGATCATCCTTAGAGCTTATCATTAGTTTGGTGGTGGGGGAACTTTAAGACAAAAGGTAAGAACCTGCGCATCTGCTATAGCAGGTTCCCCCAAACCCAATAGTAGTTTTTATTTTTGTTTGCTTTCATGAATAGACCTAGGAATCAAATGGTAGCTTTTTCTTTTTGTTTTTTCTATCTTTCATGAATAGGCCTAGAGACCCATAAGGTAGATACATTAAATCAAAATCAAACCTTTCAACCAAGGGTACTTCCTATCTCTTTGGGGGAAGGAAAGTTTCGCTTATAAAATCCGCAGACCGATACCGAAAAATAGAAGCTAGCTCGACTCAAAGAGATAAAATAGTCTCTGAAGGGACTAACACAGGGAACACTATAGAACAAGAAATTGAAGCATCAATCATACTAGGACAGGAGGCAAGACCACTCGAGTCTTCCACAAAACCAAACTATACAACCTTGCTTTTACACCACCACCGGGGGACTCTAATTTTAAAGATATCATAGACCTTGAATAGGTGAATATTTTGTTTGGTATCTCAGCCAATGTAATTATCTCTCAAATTGACACAGAAACTTCGACACCGATAATCTCAACCGACTCGAGTAGAGTCCCAGACATCCAATCAAAAGGAAGACCTTTTCATCAAAGGGAAACCTTGTTCTCTTCAAAGATAAAACCACTTAGGTACTCTCTTTTTGGAAACCTAGCCAATATGGGTGATCAGTAGGACCATAACAATGTAAGACATGGGGAGGAAGAAGAAATTGGAAACCAAATCGAAACTACCCTTGGGTTTCTGATTTTAGACACCACTCCAAATGTCAACATGGAGAATATTCCTCTCTCAACACTGCAGTGAAGATCCAAACACCTTCCTATTTGATTTTGACATCTTGTGCAGGAGCTACAACTATGTGTGAGATTCCCAGAAATTAAAACTCTTTCCTGCCACCCTCAAAGACTCTGCACTAAGATGGTTCATGGGGTTGGGAGAATCCAGTATTAGGTCTTGGGAAGCCATGAAAGACATATTTCTCAAGAAGTACCAAGACTACTACAAGAACAAAGAGTCTCATAATGACATCTTTAAATTCCAATAGTTAGAAGATGAGACCCTTGAAGACTATATGGAAAAATTTGGTTATATCTCCCAGAAGTCAAAATACCATGACCTCCCATAGGATGCAGTTAGGGGTCTTTTCCATAAGGGAGTTTCGGAAGAATATCTAGAGGTGCTTAACCTGATGGCATTAGGTGACATCTCTCATAAACCATTTTCTGAAATATGTGAAATGTGTAAAAATTACTCAAGGAGTAGAGCCAAAACAGGGAAGAATGTTCAGGGCCCTTACAATAAAAGCTTAAAACCAGTTAGTTCAGGTGGTATCATGAGAGCGGAGATAGGGAACCTTTTAGAAAACTTTAAGACTGACATCTTAAGAACAATAGGTTCCCAGTTGGATACCCTTAAACTCAAAAAGAAATAGGAGGAGGAAAATGCAGCAATGAGCATATATTGCCCAAGATGCAGGAGGAATCATTCCTTAAGGGAGTGCCCATTAGATAACATTTCAGTTTGTGGCTTCTGTACAAAAGACCATTCAACTGAGAAATTGTCATCCTTGCCCGGTTTGTTAGCCATATATAGGAGTGGAGATCCTGGGGAGCCTTCTTATGCACCTAGGAGGCCATGGTAGTCTAGGAATAAACCCACATACTCGGATCTACAGTCTCAAGTTCCACCCTATTATCAACAACAACATTGGAACGCACCAGGTTGGAAAAAATGGTCTACTCAGTACCAACATCCTTGGATTCAAGCATGGAGGGGAGGACACAACCAAGGAAACCCTCAAGCTCCACCTATCTCTATGTACAACTATCCTTATCCTCAGTTCTCATCGAACACTCCGCAACTTTTTCCAGGTTTTGTTCCACCACATTTACCTCCTATCCCACAACAACAACCCCTACAATATCAAAATGCAAGCTCCCAAAAATCGACACTATTACTGGCACAACTAGTTCTGAATCCCAATAATAAGCCCTGTCAACCTCTTAACAATTTTGAGATGCAGGCCTTCCTGACATATGTCATTACTCCTATTCCATTACAAGAAATTCAACTAAGATCGGGAAAAGTTCTAGATAGGCAGAGACCTTTAGCAGTCATCCAAGAAGAATAAGAAGAAGAAACCACCCAAGAACCCACGGATGACACTAGGAGGGAAGATGTTATTATCCCGAGGAATCAAGAACCCAAGGTTCCCCAAAATGAACCTTCACAAATTATGAAGGTCCCTCCTTATCTAGACCGATTGGTAATCGAGAAACCTACCTCCAACCGGAATTTGACATTTTGAATGAATTAAAAAATATTTGTGTCAAGATTCCTCTGCTTCAAGCCAGTAAAGACATTCCAATCTATAGTAAGGTAGTCAAATAATTGTTTATTAAGAAGCCAGGTAGGAAGCAAAAGGACCCCCTACAATACATTTGGTAGGAGGACTCTCTGAGTACATATCAGATCAGCCAAAGATATCAAAGTATGGGAATCCAGGAAACCCCGTAGTGACCATAACCATTAAGGAGGTCTCCATCGGAAACACTCTCATAGACCTAGGGGCAACCATCAATGTTATAACTGCTACTACCTTGGAACAATTACAGTTACAACCTCTTCTTCGACCTACCCCAACCATTTTGGAATTAGCAGATAAGACTAGGGTTATACTTGAAGGGATTTTAGATGATGTCATGGTTACTTTAGCCTCATGGGAGTACCCTACAAATTTTCTTTTCATTGATTCAAAGGATCCTGCCCGAGGCCATCCCGTTATTTTGGGAAGACCTTGGCTAGCCACAACCAATGCATTTATTAGCTGTAGAGAAGAGAAATGACCATCTCAAATGGTCTCTCTATCCAGAAGCTCACCATTTACCCTCCAACTCAACCTATTATGGAGAATCTATGGTGGCTTGAATTTCCATACGAGAACGAAGACTGGGAAGAACCCATATTTCCTAGTGACCATGCAAGGGCACTTCAGGAGCATAGTCTAGAAAATGTGCTAAACCAATTCATTTCTGCTATTACATGTGTGGATTTTCCATAGTCTTTTCCCCAATTTGCGTACATGTTTGGGGAATAATTTCAAGAACAATTACATCCATCCGTTTTGTCTTCGACATCTTTTATTTTCAAAATCTATGAGTCTGCCATGTCTTATACTATTCCCTATGAGATTAGTACAGGGAAATTTTTACATATAAACTCCGGGCTAGATACAGACCAACAGAAACAGTTAGTAGATATCCTTAAATAACAATCAAGAGCATTTTCCTGGGAATACAATGACATGAAGGGTATACACCCTGACACATGCATCCATCATATATACACCCAAGGGAAAGTAACACCTCTTAGGCAACCCCAGAGAAGGATGAACCCAACACTCAAAGACATAGTCAAGGAGGGAATCCAAAAGTTGTTAAATGTCGGATTTATCCATCCCATATCCGACAGTAAGTGGGTATCCCCACTTGTAGTGGTTCCAAAGAAAGTGACTGGGAAATGGAGAATTTGTGTTGATTTTCGGGAACTCAACAAGGCCACTCTGAAAGACTACTTTCATCTTCCTTTCATTGACCAAGTTTTAGATACCTTGTCTGGAAAGAAGTACTTTTCCTTTCTAGATGGGTACAATGGGTACAACCAGATTCTTATAGCACCTGAGGACCAGGACAAGACTACCTTTACTTGTCCATGGGGCACCTATGCCTATAGGGTCTTACCATTTGGATTGTGTAATGCTCTTGCCACATTTCAATGAGCAGTATTAGGGATATTTTCCTATCTTATTCATGATTGTGTGGAGGTATACATGGATGACTTCACAATTTATGGAAAAACTTACCAGGAAGCCTTAAACAACTTATAAAAATTCCTCATCAGATGCCAAGAAATGAACCTATCCCTAATTCATGAAAAATGCAAAATGTTGTTAACTGAAGGAGTGGTTCTAGGACAACATTTTTCATCGGAAGGAATAAAAGTCGATCTTGCAAAGATTGAGGTCATTATTAGAATTCCACCCCCCAAGACTCAAAAAGAGGTGAGAAGCTTTCTTTGACATTCCAGATATTACCGGCGGTTTATTGAAAATTTTAAAAAGATTGCTACACCTATGTTTGGATTATTGATAAAAGACGTTGATTTTGTTTGGACTGAGCATTGTCAAACTTCCTTTGAAACCCTAAAAGCCAAGCCATCTATGGCACTAGTTTTTAGAGGGCCCAATTGGACTCTCCCATTTCATATATCCATTGATTCCTCCAAAACAACAATAGGAGGGGGTATTAGGGAAGAAAGAGGACCAATAGTCCTATGCCATTTATTTTGTAAGAAATAACTTGTCCCCTGCCGAGTTGAACTACACAGTCACTGAGAAAGAGTTATTAGCAGTTGTTCATGCTATTAACAAGTTTCTTCATTACATTACAGGTTATGAAGTATTTTTACACACCGATCATTCCGCCATTAGGTTTCTCATGAAAAAACCTATAAGTAATGGCCGAGTAACTAGGTGGCTCTTGTTATTGCAAGAATTTAATATCACTGTGCTTGACCGACCTAGAAAGGATAATGTAGTAGCTGAATTTCTTTCCCGCATAAATACTGAGGATGATGATACCCCTGTAGATGATAGTTTCCCAGTTGAGCATCTTTTTTCCCTCTCTGTCAATACCCCATGGTTTGTGGATATGGAAAACTATCTGGCTACTAGGATCTTACCGTCTCATTTTTCACCTCATGAAAAGCGGAAAATTATTACACAGAGTGCTAATTACTCTTGGGTTGGTCATGATATTTTTCTCATAGGTCTTGATTTGATTATTTGTAGATGTTTCTGAGAGGATGAGGTACCTGAAATACTACGAATTTGTCATGATGGACCATGTGGTGGCCATTTCTCTGACAAACATACAACATATAAGGTGTTACATTCAGGTTACTATTGGCCTAGCATTTTCAAAGATGTTTCCAAGTATGTGAGAAGTTGTGATAGTTTCCAGAGGATAGGTAGACCTACGTCAACTAAAGAAATTCCTTTATAGGCCCAAGTTATGATAGAACCCTTCGAAAAATGGGCCCTCGACTTTGTAGGACCAATTTCAGCCATGTCCCATAGGAAGAACTATATCTTGGTTTGTACGGACTATGCCACCAAATGGGTAGAGGCAAAAGCCATATTTAGGGCCATGGAGAAGTCTGTTGTCGAATTCATCTATGAAGACATCTTTACTCACTTCAGTGTCCCTCGTGAAATTGTTACCGACCAAGGCACTCAATTCACTTCCAAGATGATGAAAGAGATAACAGAGAAATATGGGATTAAACATTGTAAATCTTTTCCATACCACCCGCAAGCCAATGGTCAGGTAGAATCCACAAACAAAGTTTTGGAAGCCATATTGACCAAGACTATTTAGTTAAATCACCTATATTGGACTGATAGGCTCCCAGAGGCTTTGTGGGCATATCGAACTACTTGGAGAAATACCACTGGGCATACCTCTTATGAGCTAGTGTACGTGAAACAAGTACTTTTACCAATAGAATTCCAAGTAAGGACCTTTCGTATTGCCACAGAATTAGGATTGAACCTGGATGAGGCTCAGAAGCAACAAGCCCTATAGTTGAATGAGTTGGCTGAAATCAGGCAAGATGCCATCCAATGCATGATATTAGTCCAAAACCAGAGGAGCAAGTGGCATGACAAGTTTATTAAAAAGAAACACTTTCAGCCTGGTGATTGGGCCCTATTGTTTGATTCTTGGTTCAAAACCTTCAAAGGCAAACTTACCACTCGTTGGTTGGGCCCTTACGACGTAGACACTGTATATGACAATGGAGCTGTAAAAAATAAAACAATTGACGATGGACAAGTCTCCTTTGTGGTAAATGGACACCGACTTAAATTTTATCATAAGCCCATTTCCAGAGAAGATTTTCTACAGGTCATGACAGCTGACAAGGCATTGGCCTTAGTAGATGGGGAAGTTCCCCCTTGTTCTTGATTTTTTTTTTTAAATTTGTACTGTATATATGTAAATAGTTTTTGTTAATAAGGAAATTCTACAAGTATTTATTTCACCAGGAGTACACAGTTTCAAGATCTTTCTTCCCAACATTGTTATACTTGAATTTTGTGTCTACTAAAGCATCAAATGCATAGTGACTTACTGTAATTAGCCGTGTTTTTGCAAAATTATCATTTTTAAGGCATTCTATAGCAATTTCTCTTGAAACTCTTCACCACTGTATAAGGAAGCGATACCATAACTATCAAGCCTAGAGGTCTCTCGTACAATTTTTCCAAGAAACCTGAGTAAGTAAGTCAAGTGTCTTTATCAAAGAGTAACAGTGAGGTCTCATTAGTAGTTATTCATGGAAACATCATAATAATTACAAAACAAGAAAGTAAGTTGAGCCTAGAGATACCTTTATGTTCTTCATCGATGGTACCATCCACTACACACTAAATAGCTTGATTATATCATATCTTTAGATAGGACATGTATGCTTAAGTACCCCTTATATTAGGACAACCACTAAACAATATAATGGAAGGTCATCCTCTAGCATAAATACCATCCCAATTAAAAAGAAAAAGGAAGAAAAGTTGTTTTAGAGCTGTTCCCCCATCTTTTTGCATAAGCAATCTTATACTAAAATCTTAAAGGATGGAGGGCCAGTCTCAGAGGGTTTAAGAGGCTAACCCACAGGGATACTGAACAGGCCTACTGACAGTGGGTACTGGCCTGTGGTATGACTAGGTAAACCCACCATAGTACGGAACAAGGTTGCTAGTAGCGGGGCATTCTACTTAGTGAGGATGATGATTTGACAAAAATAAATAATAAATCTAAACTTGTCCTGATGTACGACGTTACTTGCAGACAAAGCTGACATGCAGTATGTGTGGTTAAGCTAAGGTTAATGAATCTCATAAACCTTCCATTGGGAAATGACTCTAATAATATCTTGAAACTCTCTTGCCTACCTCTTCTTATCTATATATAGGATCTCTTATCCTATAGGTGGGGCCATATCCTAACTGTCTCGTTACATCAATATGTAAAATTTCATCTTTACACTTGACATACTATAAATCTTCGGCTATTGGGGGATACTGACTAGTTTCCTATACTTTTGATTGTGAGGTGTCACAATAGTTAAGTGTGGGGGAGGGGTTCATGAGCTGACAAATGATTATTGCCTGGAGAAATGAGTCTTTGCAATATTTTTTGTATTATTACCATGATACAGGTTATTACATTGATAGTCATGTTATTTTTAAATGCTTAACTCCTATGTGCTATACATTACTAAACTCATGCTTAACATACCACTCTTTATTGGTTATTCAACAAACCACTCCTTATTGGTTTATCGTTCATTACAACCCATTCATTATAGGTTTTGACACTATATGTCATATACAAGAAGAATGAGTAAGCATGGAGCACTCTACTTCTTTTCATTAACCACTATGGTTGTCAAAAACACTTCAAAATTGTAGGCTATCCATTATAAGAGGAGAAAATGCACTTAACACAAGGGTACTAGATGAAATACCATTCGAAGTGCCATTGAATTGCATACCAGTAACTAATCTAGATTCCAGGTAACTAGAATTCAATTATATTTAATTACATTGGTTACAGGCATTGATTAACAGATTCTTCATATGGTTATGATCAAATGTCCAAGTCAAAAGACTTGGACATTGATCTAATTATGCACCAATCCATTGCTCCCAAGCTTGCCATCATATTCAAATCTCCCACACATGGAAACTCATGCGCACATGTGGGAAAC
>JASDQU010439524.1:27413-38268 GCA_032191745.1 Picea mariana
AAAAAAAAAAAAAAAAGTTAGAAGATGGAAAATGTCAAAAGTCGATCATGAATGAATAATTGAAGATGGAATACCATTACGTTGCTTTTAAACAAACTTGGCACATGTGTACATTCCATAATTTTTAATTTTTCATTGAAAGTACATTCCAAATTTTGATAACTTGTTTTGACTATCTTCAAACATATTTCCAATTATGATATTTATAAAAAGGGTACTATGTATAAAAAACTCACTTGGGAACTACACCCCAATTAGTACCTAAAAGTATATTGTTAATACTTACAACCTAATTAGTATAGGATTTAGCGAACTACTAATTTGTATGGAAGTGAAAGAACCATTTGGTAACTTATACCCCTATCGATACCCAAAAGTATGTCATTGGGGAATTTCACCCTAATTAGAAAAGAAGTAAAAGACATGCTTGGGGCACACCTTAATTTACATATATAGGAGTGAGACAACAACTTAATGAATTTGCTTCTTAGTTAGTGCTAAAATTATGTTCTTGGTATTTAAACAAGAATTAATATAATAAAAAGGGAACCACTTATGGTGCCCCCTGTTTGAATAAGAGTAAGAGAAGTACTTACAAATTATGACACCCCCATTAATACCCAAAAGTATGTTCTTGGGGAATTCCACTTTAATTAGGATATGAATGAGGGAATCACTTGGAAATTTATGCCCAAGAGTGAAAGAACCAAGAATCACTTGGGGTGCACCCTAACTTTAATATAGGATAAAGGAGAACTTAATCTTTTAGGGGCATGCATTGTATATAATACAAGTTATTTTTTCAAGTCAAGAAGTGAAGTATCCTTAAGCGCAAGGGATGAAACTAATTCTAACTTAGGCATGCTCACTACTAGGAATATTTACGAGACATCTTTAAGTACTTGATCCGACTAATAGACCCATCATCATATATCCTTCTAAGAATGCCCCCTTCTAACATTTGGATGAGACTAATCTTTTTTAAAGAAAGCATAGTATTAGGGCAGCTTTATGATATCAAATTCTCATTCCATTTTGTGATTGGAAATGGCTCACATGTTAAGAAAAGTAAAATATATTTTAATGAAGTTCATTCGATGGGGTTTACTTGCTTTAGAATGTTTGAACCCATTCCCATATATGTCTTATGGACCCGTCCCCTTCAAACCCATAATTTCCAACCATACTCTTTGATTTTCCCCAACTTCATAAAGGGGCACACATGTTGAGAAAGAATATACTATTATATGTAGGGTGATTAAGTCATGTTAATTACAAAGGGGTCCCTCTCACATGAAGTTATAAAACTTCATGTCCACCTTTTCACATGTTCGATGGGTTAGATTTACTTTGGAGCCGCCTTGGTACATGCTAAATGATACAATGTCTGTAACATCCCACTCTGGTGCGCTGAGAAAACTTATTTTTGAGGACACTTGCTCGCAAGTGATCCGGACTATTATGATATTAAAACATGTGTCCTTGATTATGATGTGTTATGTTAGTTGACATGATGTCTTACTACTTTGACATAGACAGGTGCTATTGACTCAGTTTCACTGAGTGTGCAGGGTTTCTGAGCTTGAGGATGCAGAGGCATCGATGGAACCCCTTGGACTCCGGATTGAGTCAGGGAGTATGCTATTTGGGTTGATTTATTTACTGTGATATTACATTGATTTGATGATATGATGTGGACATGTTCTGACAGGTTTGTTGATGATGCAGGCTGATGATAGCTTGCCGACCAGAATCACATATGGAGTAAAGGGGCCACACACGATTTCCAGAGAGGTTGAGGGAGAGGTGTGGACAGCAGCTCTGCCACAGCCTACTAGCACTCCCATCGTGGCTCGAACTGTAGGTTAACGATTACCTAGTTCGAGAGGATCCACAATGCTATGAGGGAAGATTGCGATAGTCGCTCACGATGACTCTAAGGGGTGTGCAATAAGGCAGGGGCCTTATTCCTTAGAAACCCTTAGTCTCCCACAAGTTCACCTGGCGCAGTGTTGACTCCAGGGGTTATTGATGTCTACCAATCAGACAAGTTGGCAAGTGGCACCCTTGGAGCACGTGGTGCATCCTGAAGGGCACGTCGCGCAAAAGAAACACAAGTTGGCGAGTGGCACCCTTGGAGCATGTGGTGATTCCTGAAGGGCACATCGCGCAAAAGAAACACAAGTTGGCGAGTGGCACCCTTGGAGCATGTGGTGCATCCTGAAGGGCCCATCACACAAAAGAAACGAACGAGGCGAGTGGCACCCTTGGAGCATGTGGTGTGTCCTAAAGGGCACGTCGCATTGATGTTGATGAAGTAACAAACTTAGATGGCCCTAAGACATTTAACACATTATGAAATTCTTAAACAACTTCCCTAAATAATTGTTGCCCCGTTCTGAATCTAAATCTAAGTCTAAAACTTCTCTAGGGTAAAATTTTGTTTAACCTTAAGAAAAAGACCCTATAAAAATAAAAAATTAATTTAAACTAAAACCCACTTAAGTAATAGTTTAGCCTTCATAAAATTCTTGGGGTAAATGAAGAAAGTATGAAATTAATTAAAACTAGTGGGTTTAAAAATTGTAAAGAGGAAATTAATTCTTAACTTATAAAAGTATAAAAAGATATTAAATTAATAATAAAGGAAAATATTAAATAGCGCAACTGCCATTCTGGCTCTAATAAAAAGGGGAAAGAAGGGAAAAATAAAAATTAGGAAACTAAGGAATGGAGGAAACATAATAAAGGAAAGAAGGGGACATATGGTAAAAAGCAAGGTCAACATAGTAAGGAATCGGCAATAAAGAACCTTCTAATTTGAGTTAATTTAGCAACATCATTTTTAAGGAAAGTATTTAAAACATGTAAGGGGATCTAGAAACACCTAGGAGTAAATTTAGGAGCAACTCTAGGTGGGTGAGGGAAATGAGACAAAGAAATTTAAAGAAAATAATTATTGGAGGAAAGAGGGGGATGGATTACACTTGTGCGAAGGAGAATATTTAGAATATTTTTATTAAAACTTAATTTAAATGTGATTTTGGGAAAGTTGGAGAGTCTAAAAACTCTATAAAATAAAGGGAAGATGAGGAAGAAGGGGATCGACTGTTAGCATAACGTTGCGCTGCCAAATTTGTGACTTGACTGATTACTTGTGGAGAGTTGGGATTTTCTAGCTCGGATAGGAGTGGTAGCTCGGCCTTGCGAGGCGAGCTAGGAAGCTAGACATACCATCTGTATAGTGTGTGGCCCCTTTGCGGCTCAGGGGCTAAGGGGGAAGCAGAGTACCCCTAGCGATTGGCTGGGAGGTACCGGTGTAGTCTCGACGGTCAGCGAGCGGGAGCGGCATGAAGTGCGGGACATCATTCGACGTGGGCGACAAGGCAACGGTATGATTTCTCATTTTAGTATAATAGAATGCATTGTGACTTATGCTAGGATCAGAATAGTGAATGCAAATGGATTGAATGGCTGATTTTAATTATTTACTCACAAATTATAATTGTAACTGCTGCTTGTATTTAAATCTCTCATGGAGAGGGTATTATTGAGGCAAATCGTGTACAAGTTTATATTGCATATGTTTCTTTTGAATGAATTACCACTGATAAGCTATTGAAGGGATTCTTGATATAATATGGGTAAATGACCATGTTTCTGTATAATATCCGAGTCAAATGTAATGCTTCCATTAGTAAGTAAATATGGTTGTTACCCTAGTGCTTGAGGAGTGACAGTATTGATGAATGAGCTTCTGCGCTAACAGAGTATAACTCTGGTTATTGGAAACTTTAACTATCTGATATACTTATGTATAGGAATCACGACACAATTTAATTATTTAAATATTATCTGAATGCCCCTGGAGTGAGATTTTGAGTTGGTCCATTGATGGAGTATAACCCTAGGGAATGAACACTTTAAACTATTTTAAATTTTACCTCTACATCGCAGAAATTACCTAGTATTACTTCCAGGGTATTAAACGAAATTTCCATTCAGTTGTTAAATGAATAATGCCGTATTACCCTTTCGCCTCGATGAGTTTTAATCCCGGGTGACTAGAAATTGTTGTCATATGTGCAGGGCAGCAATAATTTTTTATGGTAAAATCCTTGCTATATGTTAAAATGTATTCGTTGTGAATTCCTATTGATGAAATTTAAAAACAAAATCCTAATAGTAGTGGTACTCCGATTGTGACTCAGGAAACGTTTAACACTACGTAATGGCTCAACTACTATGTAAACACTTCAGAGATTTCGTCCTAGCAATGGCCCAGGGCATTTCTTTCTTTAAGTGATTCCGGCCAGCGACCCAGCCATTCCCGACCTGCACATTTCTTAGGCATGGGCACGCGTCGTGTAGTACACCATGGGTTACAGTGCGAAATCCTTACCCAGCATGACCATGGCGTCTCTGTACAGCGTGTACCTCGAGCATTTACCTTACCTGCAGTAAAACGAACTGGTATTCTACCTTTTGTCAGGATCGTAACCAGTATTAAAACTACAATCCGTTACCGTCTTAGACTCTTAACCTTCGCCCTGAAAAATGTAACAGAAGTGCGTTCTCTCTATCATCCATTCTTGTTCCACCCTATCGTTTAGTTCTATCGATTGTGTGAATGTGTCTTTAGTGGATGAACCTAGAAAGCGGTTTGTATTGTGAAACCCTTCTCCAACCCGTCTACCTCTGTCATGACCGGCAGTACCCTCCTTTTGGGATTGTAGCGACCCCTCCCCTCTGCTGTGAAACCATTTGACAGCACTCCAGCACCTCACCAACATGGGATTTGGCTTTCTGAACTGGTTGAGCGCATTAGTAGCATTTCGGTTCGATGCCCATTCGACTCCGCGACTTCGGTCATGTGTTCTTTGCCCTTCTATTCCAGCATGCTCTCTCTCCACAAATTGCTTGTTGTCGTTTTATTTTACTTCTTTTTTTCCTGTAAAAGGGCAAAGGTGGAGGGACTAATAAATCCTTTAATGCTTTATCGATTATGGAGGAGTAATATAAATGCTGATAAATTTAACTTCATTTTCAATACAAAATTTAATGTCATGGATTGATAATATTAGTGAGAGTAATTATGGTAACTCTAAATTTAAATCCTATCGTTATGGAATGTTAGGGTAGAAAGAAAAAGAATGCTTTCTTTTATTTTATTCAATTAGAGAGGAAAGGAATGTTTATAAAAGTAGCAATCCAGCTGAAAAAGGGCACTTCCTAGATGGCAAGTTTTAGCTATTTAAAGATGGGATTATAGTTTTATTTATTGATTAAAGAAGGGATTTTCTTTATGTATTCAATTAAAGAAAGGAGCTCCTTATGTATTAGGTCATTGTTGTAAATTATATAGGTAATGCAATTATAATATATGGTCTTGAATTATGTAAGAGTAATGTTCTTGTAATAAATAAAAAGGTATTGTTAGGGTTAGATAACATATAATTGTAATGTTGATTGCTATTTAATTTGTGAAGTTATGGTAACATTGTTTCATGGCCTTGGTACTTTACTGTAATTTATTGTTATGGTGATATGTAAGGAGTAATGTCATTGTAATATATCATTGAAATATGTAAGGGTAATGTTATTTCCATATAAAATAGAATGTAATTTCAGTGTTAGATATCATATGAAATGTAATGGCATTGTTGCTTTATCATAATACTATTGAATCTTTAGTTATTGATGACTTATAAAATATGAGGTTCCTTGAACTAAGTACCATAGATGATTATGAATTAGTAAATGAGGATTCTTGTTCATTTTTATAATGTTGAACTTGGTGGGTCATTGTCTAAATCCTTCTGCCTTGCACCTACCATAGAGGTTGTGGTCGTTCGTTAATTATTGTTGCACTTGGTTAAGTCATTTAAATGTTGGGTCTGCTTGTGTCGGGTGGGATGTAGACACCTCCCTGTTCCTCAGAATAGTCGTTAGCCCTGAGACCTTAAATGGTTAAAATCGATGGGAACCTGGGCTTGAGCGTTTCTTATGTGTGTTGGAGGTCCTAACCATTTGCAGGGTAGGACGGGCAGGTAGTCAGTCTTACTTATTGTTGGTTGATCGTCATTAAATGCATGCAGTTACTTGTTGCGTCTTATGTTGTCTTGTTGTGTTCGTCGAGGTTGCACCTTGTTCGTCGTTGGTGGCAACGCAGAGTCAAATGTATTTATTAACCTTGTACACACGTGCACTTACACACGCAAAAAAAAAAAATTGCATTGGTTATAAGAAGTTGTCACCGTAATGAGGAGGTCTGTTACATATGGTATTAGAGCGGGTTCGACCCACGACTTGGGATTTGCTACGACTTTCATTGACATCACATGATTTGATTATACTGTTGCTAATCGAGTTGATTGTGTGCGTGTAGGTAATCATGGTTAGAGGACACCGTGGAGGCGGATGACGGGGTGCTAGGGGAGGATGCACAACACCTCCAGTAGCATCTGCGCCTGAGGGGTCTAACCCCCAGGGAGGCGAGCAGGTTCTTGGACAGGAGCCGATAGCAGTTGGCGATGTTGTCGGGATGATGAGGTATTTTCAGCGCATATCCAAGGCACTGATCAACCGATTGGACAGAGATGAGGCTAGGGCGCCGGAACCCGTTGAGGTTCCGCTACGTGCACCATCCATTACTGGTAGCATTCACTGGGAACTCAAGAAAGTCAAATTTCCCAAGTTCTTTGGTGCCCCAGACGGTGCAGCCACCGAGGCATGGTTGGAGAATATGGTGATGTGCTTCGCACTTCGCGATTATACCTCCAACATGAAGGTCCACATGGCTGTATTTCAACTGAAGGAGAGTGCTCCTCTATGGTGGAAGACTCTCCTACCGCAGCTGAACATGGTCATCGAAGACGTGTCAAAGGAACTGTTCGAGGAACGGTTCTGAGAGAGGTATCTTTCAGAGGAATTCATTGATCATCAGCTCAATGAGTTCAACACGTTACAACAGGGAGTTCGTACGGTGCCCGAGTACGAGGCACATTTTATGGAGTTGCTCCGATATGTTCCGCACCTTAACATAGAGAAGCTTAAGGTCAACCGGTTCATGTTCGGCCTTAACGGAAGCCTGTGTGCAAAGGTTAGGATTTGATGCCTCAAACCTTGCATGAGGTCATCCAGAAGACCCTCATAGCAGAGGAGGAGCTTATCAGTGGGGGTCAGACCAAGACTCCAGCAAGACCAGTAGGGCGGGTTCATCTGGAACACCACAGCATCAGCAGCAGCATCGCCCGCAGCAGCAGCAGTTTAGGCATGTTCAGCAGAACAGACTAGGGTTCCAAGCCGGTGGGCCGTCATCTTCTACATCGGGTACCAAGACTACTGGGACGAAGAAGGGGTGTTGGACATGTGGGGAGCCACACTACCAGCGCGACTGTCTTGTGGAGAGGACCAGAGTGTCTGGATCAGCCAGACCCACTATAGTGGGAGATATGGGCAAGGCCCATCAGATGCATGCAGCGGCGAATAACTACCAGGCAGAGCACCAATCGACTGTGCTCGAGATGACAGGTACCATCGCTTCTGGTGGTGAAGGAGTTTGTGGACACATTTCCAAAGGATTTACCTGGGATGCCCCTAGAAAGGGAATTGGAGTTTACCATAGACCTAAAACTGGGGACTGAACTGATAGCAAGAACGCCTTATCGGATGTCGACCCCGGAGTTGCAAGAGTTTAAAATGCAACTGAAGGAGTTGTTGGACCTAAGAATGATACGTACAAGTGTGTCATCATGGGGTGCACCTGTTATTTTCATTCGGAAGAAGGACGAATCGTGGAGGATTTGCATTGACTATCGTCAACTGAACAAGGCTACGATCAAGAATCAATATCCCTTACCAAGAATTGATTATCTATTCGATCAAATGAAGGGTGCGATGGTGTTCTCCAAGATTTATTTGCGATCAGGGTATCACCAGTTATGGATCAAAGAGGATGACATCCCTAAAACCGCCTTTAAGACGAGGTTTGGACACTACGAGTTTACGGTTTTACTGTTGGGACTGAAAAATGCCCCTGGGGTATTTATGAGTTTGATGAATGAGGTTTTCCGCGAGTACTTGGACAAGCTTGTCCAAGTATTCATTGACGATATTTTGATTTACTCTCGGATGACAAAGGAGCATGACGTACACTTGCGCTTGGTACTATAGTGCCTGCGAGAGTAAAAATTGTATGGGAAGTTGTCCAAATGCTCTTTTTATCAATCGAGGATTCACTATTTAGGGCATGTCATCTTTGGCGAAGGTATCGTCGTGGATCCAGCCAAGGTTGAGACTATTATGGAATGGCCAGTGTCGATGAATGTCACAGAAGGGCGTAGCTTTATGGGTTTAGCAGGATACTATCGACGGTTTGTCAAGGGACTTTCAAAGATAGCAAATCTGATCACGGAATTGCAGAAGAAAAATAAGAAGCTTGTTTGGATCGAGAAATGCGTGGAAGCATTTCCGAGGCTTAAAGAGTTGTTGACAATAGCGCCGATACTAAAGGTCCCTGACATGGACGCGGACTTCTTGGTATGCATAGACACATCCAAGGAATGTTTAGGCGGAGTCTTGATGCAAGAAGGACGAGTGATTGCTTACATTTTGAGGAAACTGAGAAGGAATGAAGAGAACTACGCGACACATGATTGGGAGTTATTAGCCATCGTATATGCCTTGAAGGTTTGGAGACACTACCTTGTTGGATGAAAATTTGAACTAAAGACTGATCAATGTGGGCTACAACACATTTTTACGCAAAGCGACCTGAACGCACGACAACGGCGTTGGTCGAAATTGCTTAGCAAGTACGACTTTGAGATTACTTACATAAAGGGAATAGTGAACCGAGTGGTGGATGCCTTGAGTCGAAGTCCACACATCTTTTCAGTGTTTCCTCTTCAAATGAACTTACGTGAGAAAATTCTCACTTCACAGCGTGACGACAAATGGTACAAAGAGGTCAAGGGTTTTATCGAACAAACACAATGATGGTACCACGATATGAGGGATTTTCTTTTGATAGCGATGGGTTATTGAGGTTTAAAGGTTGGATTTACATACCACCCAACGACGATTTGAGGATGTTGATCCTGAGCGAGGCTCATAGAGAAGTTTACATGGCGCACCCGGGAGTCACGAAGATGAGGGCAGATCTTAAACCATTATTCTTCTGGAGGGGAATGAAGGCCGACATAGTCAAATATGTGGCCAGATGTCTAGTGTGTCGGTAGGTAAAGGCTGAACACAGACACTCGATAGGATTACTTCAACCACATGCCATTCCAGAATTGAAATGGGAGGTCAATTCGATGGATTTTATCGTTGGATTTCCACTGACGGCAAGGAGACATGACTCGATTTTTGTGGTAGTAGACACTCTTACGAAGAGTGCTCACTTTATTCCTGTACGTACGATGTATCAGGCACCTAACATAGTGAGGGTTTTCATCAGTGAGATTGTTAGGCTGCATGGTGTGCCTAAGAGGATTATATCCGATCGAGGATCGGTGTTTACTAGATGATTTTGGATGAGTTTCCAAGAGGCCTTGGGAACCCAACTTAACTTTAGTACTACGTATCACCCAGAGACTGAAAAACAGATCGAACGAATGAACCAAACCTTGGAAGACATGTTGCGCACATACGTGATGGACCAACAAAAGTGTTGGGAGGAATTCTTGCCTCTAGTAGAGTTTGCTTACAACAACAATTACCAGAGCACCATTAAGATGGCGCCTTTTGAGTTTCTTTATGGTCGACCATGTCAAATGCCCTTGAGTTGGGATTGGCTTGAGGATAGGGTCCTGGTGGGACCAGAAGTGATCCAAGAAATGGAAGAGCAAATGAAAACCATAAGACAAAGGATTAAAGAAGTGCAGGATTGATAGAAGAGTTATGCCGATGCGCACCAAGTCGACCGTAGTTACGAGGTCGGCGATCGAGTCTTCTTGCGGGTTAGACTGCATAAGAGTTTGATAAAGTTTGTAAAGGGATATAAACTCTCTCCTAGGTTTGTGGGACCCTTCAAGATTATGGAGAGAAAGGGGCCCGTGGCCTATCGACTAGCCTTGCCTAATTCTTTGAGGCGTATGCACGTTGTTTTTCTTGTATCTGTTTTGAGACATTATATTAGTGATCCTACACGTGTGATTGAAATGAGTTCCTTGTAGGTATCAGATGAGGGGGCGCTCACGACTAAGCCAATCCGCATCTTAGATCACCACGTTCGACAGTTACGACGTCGAACGGTAGGTCAGGTCAAGGTCCAGTGGGACAACTATAGTCTGCCCTCGGCGACCTAGGAGGACACATATGATATGCACCAATAGTTTCCATTTTTGTTTGATAGATAGACTTATGATACTGTGATACATTTATTTCAGCATTTATACCATGAAACTTCGGGATGAAGTTTAGACCAAGAGGGGGTGTATGTAACATCCCACTCTGGCGCGCTGAGAAAACTTATTTTTGAGTACACTTGCTCGCAAGTGATCCAGACTATTATGATATTTAAACATTTGTCCTTGATTATGATGCATTATCTTAGTTGACATGATGTCTTACTGCTTTGACATAGACAGGTGTTGTTGACTCAGTTTTACTGAGTTTGCAGGTTTTCTGAGCTTGAGGATGCAGAGGCATTGACGGAACCCCTTGGACTCTGGATTGAGTCAAGGAGTGTGCTATTTGGGTTGATTTATTTACTATGATATTACATTGATTTGATGATATGATGTAGACATGTTCTGACACGTTTGTTGATGATGCAGGTTGATGATAGCTTGTCGACCAGACTCACATATGGATTAAAGGGGCCACACACGATTTCCAGAGAGGTTGA
>JASDQU010439525.1:25625-44645 GCA_032191745.1 Picea mariana
GAATCAAGACATAAGTTCGAGAAAACCTTTAGCAGTCATGTGATAAACCAGTGGTCAAGTGTCTTTCAGCAAATCAACCAAAAAACGACGACAATCTAAACAACGAAAGAGGTGTTTTCACACTTGCAGTTGTGAAAACTGAATCGAAATCGAATTGTAATTGTCGCAAAAATGAAACGAATGTCTAGAAGCACAATGCGACAATGATTTGTCGTAATACCACAAGGGGTGTATGCAGCTTTTTGAGAGCAATCAAAAAAATTGGGTTGGCTGCCAACAAGTCCATATCCATTGTTGTCTGTAACATTTATTTAGGTGATAAAATGAAGAATATTTTATAGACTCTCAATGTTATATATTCTCAATGTTTTTCTACTCTATGTCTTAAGCCCTCATGAGAAACAACAAATCCATTGTTGTTTATAACTTTTATTTAAGTGAGAAAATGAAGAATATTTCATAGATTTTCAGTACTATATAGATTCCTATTCTCAATGTTTTCTATAATGTGTCTTGAACTAACTCACAATACAAGCATGAGAGAAGTTCCAAATGAAACAACTACTTTGAAAAAAAAATAAAGTGTGTACAACATGGTGAAATTTTGGCTTAATGAAATTATTTATTCTTGAGGAAAAAAAAAAAGGCTAACATGGAAATCACAAAAATAAAGGAAATGAAGGTACAACACAATTTTGTAAAAATGGAAAACTAAAAAATAAAATCAATCTTAAAGGTTTGAAAATAAAGAAAGGATACCTAGATAAACTTTGTTACATTGTACACCAAATTTGAGAACCATGTATAGATTTAAATGTTTTGTGCATCGTTTTTTAGAAGATTAAGTTAAAAAAACTATGATAACTAGAGTATTTTTAATTCTATTTTTAATCATGTTCTTCCTAGAATCACTTTTTTACTAGATCTTATTGTATTTTGGATGTCACTTCATTTTTTTTGAAATGGAAATTCAACTTTTGTCTTATTTTCTAATTTCCATTTTTTTTAAATGATTCACCTAAATTTTATAGAACAATTTTTATTTTTCCTAAGAAATAATCCAAATTTTATATAAACTATATAAAATCCTTATAAATTTGAATATTTTTACAAAAATATTGTCAAACATTTTATAGTTTTCATATTAAGAACTAATAAGATTTGCCAAGATTTTTACACTTGAGATAAATTTCCATCCTTAAAATTATGTTTGTATGTTGCACAATCTAGGAGAAACTATTGCTTAAGTTTTACCTCCTAATTTCCACACATTGGGCATAACCTTTTTCCCCATAACTCCTTTGAGGTGGTTTTTAGTTTTTCACTTTGATCTCTGATGTCTCTATTGAAATTCCCTATCTAGTATCATTGTTTACTTTTGACACATTTTCTCCACTTTCCCTTCTTGTAAAATTACTATAAAAAAAATTCAATGGTTTTTTAATCTATTAGGCATATTTTTCTTCTATATCTCAATCATCAAACTATTTTATGCACTATTATTTCATGTCTTCTTCCTACTTTTTAGATCATCTTATCTTATTTTAATTAGAAATTTCCCATTATCCCTAGTTGTCATCTTCTATGTACAAACATAATTTTCTCAGTGCCTCCAATTTTATTTGGTATAAACCTATTTGAAAGAGGGGTATCATTATGATATTGATTTTTTCTATTAAACAACTTATAATCAAGTGTTTTTGAAAATGCTTAATCTAGTTCCATACGTTTTTAGATAGACATGATCCCATATTTCACATGAAACTATAAAGGAATATTGGGGTTATGGGTGTTCGAAAAGGATAGTACAACATTTTATAGTGTTAAATATTAAGTGTAATGTATCTATTTTGCAACATTGAGAATACTCTCCACCCTCGTATAATTTCCTCATGTATGTGTCCCACCTTAGCTTTTTGTTCAAATCTAGCCCTAAATATTTACAACTTTGGGTTAGCTCTAATGGTTGACCTAAGACGATTTGTGGTTTTTTTCTTATTACTTTAGTGAGAAGAATACTATATTAGTTTTTTTCATGTTCAAGTTCATCCCAACCTCTATGCAAAATGGATTTGAGCCTTTACATGACCATGTAGGTTGTGTAGTCTCATAGATGCTAGTGTCACATCATATATATAAATGACAATATATTTATAATCGCCACTATGTCTCCCCCTTTAGACCTTTTATGTTTATGGAAATTCTTCAATCTTATCTATGTAAAGACTAAATAATGTTGGAGGAGAAGGGGCAACGTTATGTCACCTCAATGTTACTATCAAAGCTTTGGGAAAGACTCTCCACATTTTATTTTTAGCGTTTACCTACTCATATAGCATGTGTATTATTTCCCTCCAATCATTTAGGGCCCTCATTTTCTCAATCTCTCCCATAGTTTCTTACTTTGTACGATGTTAAAAAAAAATTGAAATCAACATAAAAACACAATAATCCTTCATGTTTTATATACCTATTTTTATTACATTCCTAAGTGAAATGGAATGATCAATTGTGGAGTGTTTTGGTATAAAACCAAATTATAATTTGGCTTTGATATTTTCCTCTTCCTTTACCCATTTTCTCATTTTTTCCATAATACCTCATATAAGCCTAGAAAACACTAGGTTGATCATGATGGCTCTATATCTCCCCACATTGTTCGTTTTGTATCCCCATTTAAGTATGGAAAAAATGAGCCATTTTTCCCACTTACTTGGGAACCCCTTTTGACCATCTTATTGAGTAGTTTTGAGATGTCTAATGAGGGAATTCTTTCCCCATTTTTTGTACTATTCTTGTAGACCTAGGATGCATTTTTCTTTTCTTGATGCCATATTTCATATAACCATCTACGCATCTTCTTTTCTGAATACGTCTTCCTCGACTATGTTGATTTTTGGTGGTTTCTTTCTCTACACTAGATTTTCATTCATATTTTTCACATGAAATGACAACTAGGTGGTTTTGATATCATTTTCTACCACCTGTTTTGTGGTTTTCCATTCCCTTCAAAAGGAGTTTTGGTTTCCCTTCACCATATTCAACATTTTGTGTTGTATTAACCTCATAAATTTACCTTTTATCTTTGTCAACATTACCTTACATAGTGTGATATTCTATTTTCTCTTGTCTCTATTCTATGTTGTTCTTTCCACCTTACAAGGCTTCATTGAACTTGCATGGCTTCACCAGAAAATTGTTTGACACTACCCTTCTTTTCCCTAGTTTTTTTTTTCTTTTCAACCTTCCAATGTTATTTAGATTGCCTCAAATACTTCCTTCCATATATCTATCATTTTTTTTTTTTTATCAAACACAATTGGGAGGTGAATCTTTTAATTTATTCTCTAAAGTTTATGCATTTTGTGTGGTAAAAATGATTTTTCTTTTGTAATACTTTTGTTCTAGTGTGATGTTTCCCTAAGCTCGTTTCTATATGCCTAATCTCTACAAATAATGTTCAAGGTCTAAGGAGATCTCTTTGTATAAATTGCATATCATAAAATCTCATATATTGTTTACTAGATGTTTCTTGAAATCATTATGTGATCTAGTAAACTTTCACCATTATGTATGTGGTATGTAGCCTCCACTTTTGACCCTTTTGACCACTCAAGGCCATTATATATAATGATTTCATGTATGTTTCACAAATGTAGATTTTTTTCACCAAAGCGCATGACTTGTTAGCTACAATCTATTGATTCCATTTTCCAATCCCCTAATATCCAATAAAAAAATAAGGTGCATGTACTTTATATATAAATTTCCCTTTGGAGTGTCCCTATTCTCTAATTAAAGTACCTTACTATCATTATGACCCATTTTTATTTAAAGTATTCTATTCCCTTAGTAGGTGGTGTTGTGACTCTTAACTATTTACTCCATCTTTTCTATCAATTTTGGATTTGTGGGGGCCAAAGTAGCATGCTACCAACAAGGATATAGTGTTTCCCTTTTGTATTTTGAGCCAAATATATTGGTTTTCCTTGTCAATTGTCTTGAAATTTATGTTGTCTCTCAACTCCCCCTTGATGATACATGGATTTTTCCGAAGTCCTTTATGATGACTTGATATTGATTTTGAGCTAACCATCTTTTGTGTCCCTAAATTTCTTGAATTTTACAACCTTTATGTTCATGCATTTAGTACTATGTTGTTTTATTCTTCTACTAGTGGACCTCAACTATGACCCTTACTCCAAGTGTATCCCTTGTAACTTCATACTATTACTTTTAGTTTTCCTTGGGCTAAAAGGTTCATGTCTCCCTATTTTCATCTTATGCCTCTAAACTCTTCAATATTTGGTTTGCTACTCTAGAGGACGATCCACTTGCTTGTGTCCATTTCTTTGTCCAATAAGGCCCACCCTTTCCTTCTTTCCTCATGTTAAATGGGTGTCAAATCCTCATTGATGAACCATTCAAAACCCTTCAACATCCCTTTTTATCATAGGATTGGAGCTATATATGTTCCGCTCATTTTAAATTGTGATATTAAGGACATTTTTTTTCCTTCTCAACTTCATCATTTTCTCAATATTTCTATTGTTTGTATTAATCCTTCCCGCCTGATGATATCTCTTAAGAAGCCTACCATTATCGCGATTATATCTTCCTATTTTTTTCCTTTTCGTTTCTTTGATTATAATATTATTAGCTATGCTTTTTTTCTCATGTTATTATAAGATAGTAGATCTAACCTCCTTAGATGTCACTATCTTTTCTTCCTCGACCTTGCCCAACTGATTGCCTACTATATCTACTTACATTATTATTTAGTTGTTCTTTGACCTCACTTTTTGATTCTTTGGCATGAACCTACAATCCTTGAATTTCCTTGACTATCGTTTCATGTAGAATTATCACCTCCTTTAGGGATGCATCTCTCTCTTTTTGAGATCAATGTGTTGGATTTCTTAATCAATCTCTTCGAAGTGTATTTCCAAGGTTTGGATGGACTTGTCTTTTCCCTAGTCCCATGTTTTGAGTTATTAATGGTTTAAATATACATTTCCCATGAATTGGGGGAGATTGAACTTCAATTTGAATGAAATCCATTCTTTTGAGATGTCTTGAAGTAGAAATAAAGGAAACAACAATCTTGTATGAAAAGAGTGGAAAATGTTTGATAGAATGATTGAAGTGTACAAAAAAGGATAATGTTAATAGTGAAATATTTTGAAATAATATAAATAAATTAGAACCAATTTAAAAAGATTTAAATACGATCACCACACATTCAGCCATGAGTAAAAAGAAATTATATAAACAATATGATTGGTAAATCCTTACCATTTTAATATTCTTTCTTATTTACATACATGTTCTTGAACTTATTAATTAAAATAATTTTTACGGAGACGTTAAAACTTCTCCCTCTATAGTCTAAATTAATTAACACTTAATGTCATTGGATAAAGATGTGATATCAATATGTAGAGAATTGGCCCTACCTATCTACTTTAATTTCTATTCAGAGGTTAAAACTTCTCCACTTCTATAATCTAAATTAATTAACAATTAATATTAATTAAATTCATTAGATATCTAATTTCTATATAGATGTTAAAACTTCTCCACTTCTATAATCTAAATTAATTAACAATTAATATTAATTAAAATCATTAGATAAATAGGTGATATAAAGATGTCGAGAATTGACCCTACTTATCTACTCTAATTTAACTAACAATATTTGTCACCCTAAAACACTATGCTATGATTCCATCCGATTCGGAAAATGTCTCATAAATCATTTGAGTTGGTTTATTCCCTGCTCCGACCATTAATACATTTCGCCCGCAAAATTTATGCAAAGAATGAAGATTGTTTGAAATGACCATGAAAGCATTTTTATATTAAAAAATTACCATTATTTTTAATTTTGTAGTTTTTTCATTGTGATAATATTTATATAATAATAATAATCTATTTTTAATTCGTCTTTTGGATTTGAACTTATAATTTCTTAGGAGGAAACACATGTTCTTAATCATTAACATAGTCTCTTTCTCTCTCTCTCTTGGAAAGTGGAAAAAACCGATCATAACTTAGTTGTCAACTGGTAGTGAGGACAACTCACTATGTCCTATATCTCTCTTTTTATCTCTATATAGTACTTTAATTGATTTATTTTTAATACAAATTAGTGTACATTATCAAATCTCTTTATTTCATATATATAGAGATATTTTTATTTCTATATGTATCTATATTTAGCTAGCATATATTCTTACAATTATTATTTGTTAAATATGTATTATATTTTTTAAGTCAACATATGAAGACTTAAGCATTAGCCAAGTGACAACATCTCTATCATACTAGGTTGTATATGTACCTAGCTACTCTTAGTGCATTAAGGTATACTCCCTTTTGTGAAATGTTATGTTTATAGTTAAGCTTTAAAGGTTAAGGTTCTATCAATTTAGTTTAGGGCTATTGTCTAGGGAATATGCTTCAAGGTCTAGAGTTATRGGCTAATAATTAATTCTTATGGTTTCATGTTTAGATTTTGGAGTTGTAGATTAAGGGTTGGGGATTATGAAATAGAGTTAATTCTTATGGGTTTAGGGCTTAGATTTTGGAGTTGTATATTAAGGGTTGCAGATTATGATCATAAAGTTAATAAATGGAAATTGAGKATTAATGATTGATTATTAGGGAACCTAACTAATAGTTGATAGTTGAGATTATGGATTAAGGGTTCAGGGAGAAGGGTCTAGAATTTAATAGTTGAGGAATAACATTATGATGGCTAGGATTAAGGTTAATGTTTAGGGTTAAGTTTTATATTTTAAGGGTTTATAGTGAAGGGATTTAGGCTTATGGGTTAATTAAAGTTTAAAGTATTTAAGGTTAAAAGATACAAATTAAATTTTAGAGGTTTAGGGTTATTTATAATCAAGAAGATGTGAGGGTTAATCATTAGGAAAAGTGCCACCTGCAATTTGATTAAGGGATATTTTTTCAATCTTGGGACTGATTATATGCTGAGAACATGTGTTGGAAAAGATTAAATACATGACATCCTCCATTCATGTCTTGATGAGCCCTAGTAAATAGGACAACTTACAAAATATTGCAAGTAGGGTACTATTCACCTACCCTCCATAGATATCCTTAGCACTATGTATCTCACTGTGACGAATGCCAACGAATTGGAAAAACTACCAAAAGAGATGAAATGTCATTGCAACTTTATGTTTCATTGGAACCTTTTGACAAGTGGGGTGTATAATTTGTAGGGCCCATTGACCCTCATTCAAGACAAAATAATCATATCTCAATATGTAGTGATTACTTGAAAAATGGGTAGAAGTGAAGGAAACGAGGAATGCAATTAAAGAAAGTGTAGTTCAATTTATATATGAAAATATCTTCTTAATATTTGAGGTCCCAATAGAGATAGTCACAGACCAAGGTCCATAGTTCACTTCAATTATGATTGAACATATCATGTAGTTGAACAAGATACACCATAGAAAGTATGATACATACCACCCTCAAGCAAATGGTACGGTAGAGGTGACCAAAAAGAATTGGATAACATCCTCACTTAAAAAGTCAACGTGCATAAGAAATATTGGGAAAATAGGTTGATTTAAGTTGTATGGGTATATAACACTACTTGGAAGACCACCACAGGGTTCACCCCTATGAACTGATCTATGGAAAAAAGGTTATGTTCCCTATTAATTTTGAATTTTCCACACTAATAACAACTTCCAATATAAAACTAGACCTGTCATCAACACAAAAACAAATATTACAGCGATTGAATGCCTTGGGTGAGTACAGATAAAAAGCCTTGTTCCACACAAAGGTGGTGAAACTACAAAGAGAAATATGGCATGCCAAGATAATCAACCTTACCAATTTCAAGGAAGGATATTGGGAACATCTATATGAGACTATGATTCAATATTAAATAAATTCAAAGGGAATCTAATAACTATATGGTTGGGCCATTAGAATATTGAGACATGTTATGATAATTGCATAGTAAAAATTAGGAAAATATATAAGGATAACATCCCCCTCCTTATAAATTTCTATAGGATCAACATATAGAACAAGCCTATGTCAAAGGACGAATTCATAACCACGGTAAAATATCAACATATAGATGTGATTGATAGAAACAATGCCCTTAACTCATCTTGATGTCCAAAAAACAAAAAAGAAAGAGAAACAAGAGAAAAAAAAAAAAATCTCTAAGGCACCTAGGATAGACCTTTGGTTGAAAACCTCCATGGGGGAAGCCTTAGGTATATAATAAGGTATTCCTCACCATGAAAACCCTAAAATGTATGATGGGGTATGGAACTGATGAAAACTTGAAATTATACTAGAACTAGATAAGAAAAAGAAAAAATAAAAAAATAACTAACATTTTTTCATAACTGTTTCAGATATAGATGTAGTGTACAAAAGTAGACATGGCCACAAACAATATATAGGATTAGACCAGAATGAGGAATAAAGAAATCCAAAATACCCTACAATATAAAAGCAACAAAAATGATTAGTATATAGCCATGGCAAAATAATCAAAATAAAGAAACATCATACATACTATTTTCAAGTCTCATCATACTCCATTTCATAACCCATCCATACTTCACACTTTCTTCATATCGTCCATTTAATATGTATCTTCATCATCATCATCATTACCCACCTCACAACTCCATTACACCCTTCCAAAATTTGAACCAACACCCAATGATCATATTCATTATCATCATACATCTTGCAAAACATCTCTTGTTGGAATAACAAAACAATGCATTTTTTTGTAGCCAAGCATAAATAATATAATGCATTTTTATTGTTGTCGAGGGTAGCAATACAACAATTTTCCTATGTTCAAAAGCAACATAGAATGTTTTTTTATCAACACTTTTTGAACTATATTATCCATTATTAAAAGGTCACGAGAGAGAATCATCAACAACATGCACATGTACATATAGTGAACTTTTTTCCACACTAGCAATATTTTGGGTATGTACATATGTTGTACAAAATTTGTACAAACGGTCCTCTTGACATAGTATGTGTGTCCTTGATCAACAACAGGAGTTACCCCTAGATAAAATTCCCAATTAGACCTTCCACCATTTGAAATAGGGAACCCATTTGAATTATGGCTCAGTAACCATTACTAGTTTGGGGTTTATTGGTTGTGGCGTAGTCCACTGGTGATGGTTTCTAAGCTAAATAGTGAAATGAAACTAATCTACAATGCATGCATCTGGAAAAATATATAGGTAACCATAAAGTAAGCACAAAACCATATATTCTCCTATCAATGGCCCAAGAAATAATTCACACAGAGAAAATACAAGAATATGAGTAAATAACTGCAAACCTGGAATAGTCTAACATTGAAACAATCATTTACAGTCCTATGTCCACAGATTCAGACAAATATTTCTTGAAGAAAAAAAATAAAAATGAAGCAGACACACATAAGAGTATTTATAATTTTAGATACATCCTTAAATAGCCCCAGTGTTGAGAAAAGGTAGCAGAACAATCCACAACAAGTGCAACACAAGAATAAGAGTTCTCCATAAAATAGCTTGACCAAACAAGGTTCTTCTCGTTAAATTTTCAGTAGTAGTTGTTCATGCTTGAATCTGTTAGGATTCAAACAACAACCTCATGAGTATATGAATATCCTCATGTGTTTTTATAGAAATGGTGCTCCTCTGTATATTCTTGAAACATATATCTTGATATTTCTTGATTGTTTAGAGTGCTGACAACAAACTCGTAATATTTATTGTTGAAATAAATAAAAAATTAACAACATAAAAAAATATGAAATTCCTGAGAGATGGGCCATGAATATTTACTCACATAAACACACGCTTTTACAGAAACATAATATACAAATAGATATTTTATAGAAAACATAAAATAAACCTCACATCCATCATAGCTTTTAAATTTTTTATCACATTTCAAGTAAATAATAACAAATGGCTCACATATAAGAGAACTTTAAAAGAGTCTTTATCATTAAAATAAAAAATAGGATTTGATAGGTTAATTTCAAATATTTTTACTCAAATATGCAGAGTTTAAACAAACAATTAAAATTAACCCCAATATAATTCTCTAAGATCTTGTCAAAAATAATAAGATAGTATTTAATAGTCTTAAAGAACAAGATATTTTGTCCAAATGACTGGATTAAGGCTCCCACGAACTCTAAATTAAAATGAAAGAAAACAAATATGTTGAAAGGAATGGATTCGGGAATGAGTGGAGTAGAACCTGAAATGAAGATAAAGGAACATTCAAGATTCAATTATATTCTTCTTTGCAAAGACAAAATACAACTGGATGAATTCAAAAAGGGGAAATAATGAAAAGGTAATGTGATCAATTATGCCTTAATGTTATGGATTCTCTCTCTCTCTCTCTCTCTCTCTCTCTCTCTCTCTCTCTCTCTCTCCATTTGCTTGTTGATGCACCTTTTATATAATCTCTTGTTGTAGTTGCACGATCCGTTTCAACTGCTCCCAATTGTTCTTCTTTAGTTATCTTCAATAAATATTGTTGTAACAAATCCTATATGTAATCCTTTATTGCTGCAACATTAATCTCATGTCATATTTTTATATCAAATAACATTCCTTCTAAATCTCTTAAATCAAATGAAAGTTGATGAAGTGAATTTTCGATATATTCATTTTTATTGGAATAACTCACCAATCAATTTTCAATTTCATTTTCATCATATTCTATTATGCTATTAAACTTTCAGCTGATACCCCCTTTAGAATTTCAACATGCTCTCCAAATTGTATCCTTGTCATAAAAATAGAATTTATTATCAACTTTAGACCATGTACCTCCCTTGTATTTCCTTCTAATTTTGTTTCAATTAATCAATGATATAACGCTTTCTTCTTTCTTACCACAACATCACAATCATGCAAGTTTTCTCTTTTAATTTTTATCTTTTTAATCCAATATGTCTTTAATTGTTTTACTTGACCAAGAGAAGGAAACATTTCTTCGTTTCTTTTTAAATCAGTCATAATTGCACCTGTCAAAATAAAAGTAGTGACAACATCCTTATAAACACTTCCTCATTTTTGAAATCACTTTGAAGGAAATCTCTGAAGCTATTTACCTTAGAACCAAAAGAAACGATATTGATTCCAATATCCCATACTTCCAGGATAAGAGACATTCTAATTTTGATGGTTTTTTCAACAAATTTTCTGACTACAACCAATAAAATTGATATTCCTTTCAACTTTAAATCTGATGTTCTGGTTTGAATATTTTTCAGCGGGCTTGCAAGGATATGTGGTGGCATCAATGTATATTCTAACTCTTTAACCCTTTCTTTCAACTGTGTGTTTTATGATTCCATTTCATCAATTGATACATCTAGAGCATCATCAATGATTTTGTGAATTTTGGAAATCCTTGATGTTGGGACTTTATTTAAATCCATCTTTGAATATTTTGTTCTTTTTCCCTTTGAATCGACACGTTCAAAGACCATCTTTTTCAAATCTTTGTTAAATGACGCACTATGAAGGGTCAAAGAATATTCTTCATCAAAGGTAGTTTCTTTAATTGACTGACCTGTATTGCTGATAAATCTTCTGGCATTGTCGTGGGGTATTCAAGACACTATGGTAATGTAACAATCCTCCTTGTTACAACGACGATCCTCATATAAAAAGTGCAATTTTTATTTTTATTTTTTTATGCTGTGTGTGTGCGTGTGTACAAGGGTAATAAACACATTCGACTCTGCGTCGCCACCCGACGAAGAACAAGATGCATACAATGATAACACAACATGAATACCTAAGACACACATTAAGTATCTGCATGCATTAAACAACAATCAATCAACTATAATTAAGATTGACTACCCATCCATCCTACACTGCAATGGTTAGGACCTCCAAGACACATAAGCAACGCTCAAGCCCAGGTTCCCATCGATTTTAACCATTTAAGGTCTCAGGGATGGCGACTGTTCTAGGGAACATGGAGGTGTCTACATACCGCCCGACACAAGCAGACAAAGCAATAAATTGTTTACAACCAAGTACAACAAAATTTAATGAATGACCACGTCCTCTACGGAAGGCGTAAGTAAGAAGGACACCGACAATAACCTACCATTAGTTAAGACTCAACATTACCTACGACTCAATTGGAAACAAGTACATATCAAACACTTCGTTTAATTTCCGTTAGTCGACGAGTTACCAACCCAACCTTAAAAATAAGTACATATAATTAATTGCTAATTTCCCCATTTACTAAATCATAATAATTTATTGTTCTTAGTTTCAAGGACCTTACCTTTTATGTGTTTTCAATATTAATAAAATTAAAATGTCCTTACAATAAATTAACCATATCATTACTTTTTATACTACAATAGCATTGTAAATAAAATAACAATGATCTTACATTTCATATGTTATCAAATGTTAACATAGCATTTTTCCAAATTGCAAGGAAATTACATTTACATGTTTCAAACAATAAATTACAATGACCTTACATTAAAATAACATTGCAAATAAAATAACGATGATGAACATAATGAAATAAAATCATAATGAAAATCATATTGTAAATCAGATTGTAAATAAAATTCCTTTTATTGTAAATCATATAGTTTATTTCAACTGAAAATCATATTCTTTTATTTGCACCTAAAAATCATCTTATGTTCATCACCATTATTTTTATTCTTTTTATGAAAATTAAAATCATAATGAAAATCATATTCCTTTCATTTCAATTGAAACTCATGTTCTTTTAATTACACCTGAAAATCATATTATGTTCAGCATCGTTATTTTTATTCTTTTTATGAAAATAAAATCATAATGAAAATCATATTCCTTTCATTTCAACTGAAACTCATGTTCTTTTAATTACACCTGAAAATCATATTTTGTTCAGGATCATTATTTTTATTCTTTTTATGAAAATAAAATCATAATGAAAATCATATTCCTTTTTATTACACCTGAAAATGAAAATCATAAGTCAATGATGAGGTATGTGAAAGAAAAAGACTTCGCACCTGCGATGGGCATAAGTTGACTGAAGGCTTAACTCGTGTTGTGCGCTTGCACATAAATGCAACAGTTGTTCATAGGCTTAATGAAATGTAAAAGTTATTTAGTGTTAACCAACAAGATAATCAATAGATAACGTTTAGGGTTGGATAATTGGACATCAAGAACCGTTAATTCAGTAATTTAAATAAACAGGAAAAGGTTACAAATCGATTTATCCCAACAAGATGACAAAATCGATCCATCTAAGGTTTAGAAGATTGAGCATAAATAAATCGCGCAACAGTTACTCCTCCTGAATGGCGTAAGTGAATCACTAACAAGAACTGATGAACCATCACACTCAAGAAATGCATTAAAAATAACACGCCTTCGCCAGAAAATATTAAACTATGAGTTGTACAGTGCACAAGAGAATTCCGCGCAGAGTTAAATTCTCACAGGCTACCATCCCTGGATTTAAGCAATTAAAATAGAAAATGGTAGGACCTGAATAATTATTATCCACACCCGATTACTCAGGAAATTCTGAATTCCCCAACACAGTTCCAACCTACACCACACAAAAATCGCTGACCGCAGGTGCTATCTCGGCATTGAAGTCGGTCCAGGGCGGTCTATACATCAAACACAAATCAACAACTGGGGACGCAGAAAGAGAAAATAATGGTCATAAGGAATTACAAAGTGACAGGTCTTCCTTATAATAGGTATAAGAGATCAAGGAAATTTCACGCTTCAGTAATTAAATAAGTGCAGACGATTGTATCACTTAAAGCGGATGAATGCACGGATACAAGAAATCGGGAAGGACACACAGATTTAAACGCTCAAGAAGTAGACACTCCAGAAAAAGGGCCTACACTCAGGTAGGAAACACACAGGTGAGGTATTTCCTCATAAATGGGAGCACCTATGTAGAATCGCCCAAGGGATTCACTCAAGAATTTGCTCAGGATAAAACTCAAACCTTAACCAAAGGATAATGGCAAAGAGAACTCCATGGTAAACTAACCGTTACCTCAGAAAAACTACAATGGAACTAAGGTGGCAGTGCAGAAGAATAAAAAGTTTAATAGTAGAAAGTAAGAATTTCCCTTGCACAATCGGGGATTAATGTAGGGTTTAAGGCCATTTCATTAACAAATTACCCACAAAAATTCCAGAAACATTTCTCAGTAACCCTTTTACAAAAATGAAATTGCCAGAAGGGAGTTTTCTTTAGTAACATACTTACAAGGCAGAATGCCATAACCAAGTTTTACAACGAAAATGCCAGTGATGAAATTGGGATAGAACGAAAATTTCAGAACCATTCGTACAAACGAAATGCCAAGGATGAAATTTGCCAAAACGAATTCACCATTTCACCATCAAGAATGAATTCAAAATTTTTCTTTATCTATTTAAACAATAGAGGTAAATAACTTTATTAACAGAGGTAAGTAACAGCAGTAAAAACTTTCATCATCTCGCAAATAACGGAGGTAAGTAACTTTATTAACAGAGGTAAGTAACAACGGTAAATTTTTTTATTATCATGAGGTTCTTCAATAACTTATTAGTTGTAATTCATACCCAAGAAACCTATAGAATATAAAACTGTACATGATTTGCAACAATAATGTTGTATCGCATGAGCAATTTTAAATAAAAACCACAGTTATAATTGTAATCGCCGAGTAAATAAATAAAAATAGCCAAACAATACATTTACCCCGATATACCGATCCCAACATAAGTCATAATGCATTCTAATCTACTAAAAAACAAATCATTTTGTTTCCTTATCGCCCGCCTCAAATGACATCCGCGCGCTCCATGCTGCTTTCGCTCGTCGACCGTCGAGACTACACCGGTACCTCCTAGCCAACGCTAGGGGTACTCTGCTTCCCCCTTAGCCCCTTGAGCCGCAAAGGGGCCACACACTATCCAGATGGTATGTCTAGCTCCCATCTCGCCTCGCAAGGCCGAGCTACCACTTCTCTCCGAGCTGGGAAATCCCAACTCCCACAAGTAATCAGTCAAGTCACTAATCCAACAGCGTAACGTTATGCTAATAGCCGATCCCCTTCTTCCTTCTCCTCCCTTTCTTTTATAGAGTTTTAGAACTTCCATTCTTTCCCTAAATCTCATTTAGTTTAAGTTTTAAATAAAAATTTCTAAAAATTCTCCTTCTTACAAGTGTCCTTCATCCCCCACTTTCCTCTAATAATTATTTTCTTTAATTTATTTATTGTCTCATTTCCCTCACCCACCTAGAGTTACTCCTAAATTTACTCCTAGGTGTCCCTAGATTCCCTTACAGGTTTTAAAAGCTTTCCCTAAAAAGAAATTGCTAAATCAGGTCAAAATTAGAAGTTTCTTAAATTTAATATTTCCTTCTTTCCCCTTTTTATTAGAGCCAAAATGGCAGTTGCGCAATTTACCCTCTTTTCCTTTTACTATTAATTTAATATCTTTTTACACTTTCACAAGTTAAATAATTAATTTCTTCTTTACCTTTGATATCCACAGATTTTATTTAACTTCTTACTTTCTTCATTTTACCCAAAAATTATGAAGTCCACAATTATTGCTTAAGTGGTTTTTTTTTTTTTTAACTTTATTATTTTATCTTTATAGAGATATTTTCTTAACGATTACAAAATTTTGTAATGAGATATTTGTATTAGGGCCATCTAGGTTCGTTCCTTTATCATCATCAACACGACGTGCCCTTCAGGACGCACTACATGCTCCAAGGGTGCCACTCGCCTCTATTGTTTCTTTTGCGCGACGTGCCCTTCAGGACGCACTACGTGCTCCAAGGGTGCCACTCACCTCTTGACTGATTGGTAGACTTCAATAACCCCTGGAGTCAACACTCCACCAGGTGAACTTGTGGGAGACTAAGGGATTCTAAGGAATAAGGCCCTCGCCTTATTGCACGCCCCTTAGAATCATCGTGAGCGACTGTCACAGTCTTCCCTCACGACATCGTGGGTCCTCTCGAACTAGGTAATCGTTAACCTACAGTTTGAGCCATGACATGAGTGCTAGTAGGTTGTGGCAGGGCTGTTGTCCACACCTCTCCCTCAGCCTCTCTGATAGTCGTGTGTGTTCCCTTTACTCCATATGTGAGTCTAGTCGGCAAGCTATCGTCAGCTTGCATCATCAAAAATCATGTCAGAACATGTCCACCTCATATCATCTAATCAAATGTACTAAAATCATAGTAAAACAATCAAACCCCAATAGCACACTCCCTGACTCGATCTGGAGTCCAAGGGGTTCTGTTGATGCCTCTACATCCTCAAGGTCCAAAACCCTACACACTCAGTAAAACCGAGTCAATAGCACCTGTTTATGTCAGTGCAGTAAAACATCATGTCATCTACCATAACGCATCATAATCAAGGACAAATGTTTTAATATCATAATAGTCTGGATCACTTGCGAGCAAGTGTCCTCAAAGAATAAGTTTTCTTAGTGCGCCAGAGCGGGATGTTACATACACCCCCTCTTGGTATAAACTTCATCCCGAAGTTTCTTAGTATAAATGCCGAAATAAGTGTATCATAGTATCATATGTCTATCTATCAAACAACAATGGAAACTACTGGCGCATATCATATGCGTCCTCCCAAGTCGCCGAGTGAGGACTATAATTGTCCCACTAGACCTTGACCCGATCTACCGTTCGACATCATAACTGTCGAACGCAATGATCTAAGATGCAAACCAGCTCAGCCGTGATTGCTCCCTCATCTGATAACTGCAAGGAAATCATGTCAATCACATGTGTAGGATCACTAATATAATGTCTCAAAATAGATACATGAAAAACATGTGCATACGCCTCAAGGAATCAGGCAAGGTGTAACATCCCCCTCTGGCGCACTGAGAAAACTTATTCTTTGAGGACAGTTGCTCACAAGTGATCCGGTCTATTATGATATTAAAACATTTGTCCTTGATTATGATGTGTTATGATAGATGACATGATGTTTACTGCATTGACATAGACAGGTGCTATTGACTTGGTTTTACTGAGTGTGCAGGGTTTTGGACCTTGAGGATGTAGAGGCATCGACGAAACCCTTGGACTTTGGATCGAGTCAGGGAGTGTGCTATTGGGGTTTGATTGTTTTACTGTGATTTTAGTACGTTTGATTAGATGATATGATGTGGACATGTTCTGACATGATTGTTGATGATGCAGGCTGACGATAGCTTGTCGACCAGACTCACATATGGAGTAAAGGGGCCACACACGATTACCAGAGAGGTTGAGGGAGAGGTTTGGAAAGCATCCCTGCCATAGCCTACTAGCACTCTCGCCATGTCTCAAAATGTAGGTTAACGATTACCTAGTTCGAGAGGACCCACAATGYCGTGAGGGCAGACTGCGACAGTCGCTCCCGATGATTCTAAGGGGAGCGCAATAAGGCGGGGGGMTTATTCCTTAGAAGCCCTTAGTCTCCCACAAKTTCACGTAGCGGAGTGTTGACTCCAGGGGTTATTGATGTCTACCAATCAGTCAAGAGGCGAGTGGCACCCTTGRAGCACGTGGTGCATCCTAAAGGGCACATCGCGCAAAAGAAACACAAGAGGTGAGTGGCACCCTTGGAGCACGTGGTGCATCCTGAAGGGCACGTCGTGCAAAAGAAACACTAGAGGCGAGTGGCACCCTTGGAGCACGTAGTGTGTCCTGAAGGGCACGTCGCGATGATGGGAATAGAGGAACAAACCTAGACGGCCCTAAGAAAATTAACACRTTAAGAATTTAAAAAGAAAAAACAACTTCCCTAAATAAATGTCGTCYAGTTCAGAATCTAAGTTCTAAGTCTAAAACTTCTCTAGGGGTAAAATTTAAGGAGATTTAAGGAAAGTTTGGAAGTTCTAAAACTCTATAAAAGAGAGGAAAGAGGAGGAAGTATGGGATCRGCTGTTAGCGTAACGTTACGCTGCCGGATTGTGACTTGACCGATTACTTGTGGGGAGTTGGGATTTCCCAACTCAAATAGGAGTGGTAGCTCGGCCTTGTGAGGTGAGCTGGGTGCTAGACGTACCATCTGGATAGTGTGTGGCCCCTTTGTGGCTCTGGGGGCTAAGGGGGAAGCAGAGTACCCCTAGCGTTGGCTATGAGGTACCGGTGAGGTCTCAACGGTCAGCAAGCAGGAGTTGCACAAAGCATGGATGCCAATCGGAGCGGGCGAACAGGCAATAATACGCCTTCTTAGTTTGAATGGTAGATGGTTGTAGGTTTTATGATTGGATCTGCATGTTGATTATGTAAGTAGATTGGATGTTTAGATTGTTAGCTGAATTTTTTCTTAGCCTAGCTCATTGGTTGTCGTCTCCTATGGCCTTGTGTTCTCGCATGTCGCTTGCATCCTGTGGTGTCAATTGTGACCCTGAGGTTGTTTAGTCTTCGTCCCTAGCTCGTCAGTCCTCTCCTGAGAAGTCAGCCAGGATCCTGATCTACGGTCGTCGCCTTAGCGTTAACAGACCTATGGATCTCAACGCCATGCTTTTCTATGGGAGGATGATGAGGCAAAGGAAAAACCTATCAGCTTCCTACTTCTGTTGTTGTCCTTGGCAATTTGATGACTTCCGCCCTCTAGCCAAAGTACCTCTTCTTTTGGAATTCTTGCGTCGTGATGGTTTTCCCGACGATCATTTCAATAACCTATCCCACTGAATCCTCGCGGTCCCTTACTGTTGGTTGTGTTGGATTGGTATCCCGGTGATGAAAAGATTTAAATTTAGTCTGAAATTTTATTGGTGTACTGACAATGTAACAGATCTAAATTCAGCCTGCAGTTTTATTGATATCCTCGTTATGAAAAGACTTGATCGCACTCTGCTTTTGATTTTATTTTTATACATTGGTATCCTAAAACTTAACAGATTTTAGTTCCATTATGTGTTTGGGTGTCAGAGGAAA
>JASDQU010439525.1:44665-61582 GCA_032191745.1 Picea mariana
TTGTTGTCCTTGGCAATTTGATGACTTCCGCCCTCTAGCCAAAGTACCTCTTCTTTTGGAATTCTTGCATTGTGATGGTTTTCCCGACGATCATTTCAATAACCTATCCCACTGAATCCTCGCGGTCCCTTACTGTTGGTTGTGTTGGATTGGTATCCCGGTGATGAAAAGATTTAAATTTAGTCTGAAATTTTATTGGTGTACTGACAATGTAACAGATCTAAATTCATCCTGCAGTTTTATTGATATCCTCGTTATGAAAAGACTTGATCGCACTCTGCTTTTGATTTTATTTTTATACATTGGTATCCTAAAACTTAACGGATTTTAGTTCCATTATGTGTTTGGGTGTCAGAGGAAAAAGGAAATAAAAATAAAGGAGGACAAAATGCTTTAACTTCCAAAACTACGTTTTATTTGAGTACCCCGGGATTAGATACATTGGTGTCTAATCAGCTTGCGCGGTGTTGGCATCCGGTTAGGGACAGTGATTGAATCCTGTCTGTGTTGTTGCATTGATTTTTTTCACCATTCTTGACTGTCACGGATTCTATCGCACAGATTTTGTTTTATGTTTTTTTTCATGACTTAAAATGCCCATGTTTGACAGTTAACAGTTGACTGAGATTGTTGTGTTTTCCCATGAATGTCCATTATTTATGACCTGTGATTTTCCTCCAGGGTAAGACAGAGGGTAGACGTGGATCTTTGCCCATTTTTGTTTGCTATTCTTGTTTAAACACAGCCACCTCTGGCTTGAATGGACAACGGCTAATCCTTCCTTAGACGGTGTGTTGACCGCAGATTGACAGTGCGCTCAACAGATGAGTGACCACAATTTGTGCTCTTTTCATTGGGTTGATTCTCGGGTTGCCTGTCGTACCCACGTCTGGATGTAGCAGCCTTCCTTGCATCCGAAAAAACCATTTACCCCTACAGCGATTAGCTTAGAAATCAGTGACAGCAAGGCGTTATAATTGTTTTCCTATGTTACATAGTATTTGTATAATAAAATGAGTTAATAACTCGACAAAGTTTTATTTTTCAGATTATTCTAATTCCTCTCTACCAAATTGATTTTATAATATAATTAGTATCTATGCATCTGAAATTAAAATAAATATATAATATTCTTCCAATTCCATGATACCTCCACTTCTAGGATAAAGGAAAAATATATTTTATGGTTGGCAGGGTTGWTTCCGCAAAATAAAAAAATAGGCAAAAACTACAGAAACTTCATTCGTATAGAKAAACTTTTGTTCTAATTATTAAATTATAGCAAGAGGAAGCACTTCATCATMAGACGCTCACAATYAGGCCGTCCAATTCGAAGGAGATGACCGTGCGAATACCAATATTCTKCCTTTAGGATGACTTTGATGCTTCCTGGAGGACCTCATACTTCCTTCGGGTGATGACTGCATTTTTCCGGTCATTTCTCACACCCCAATCGCCTTTAATTGTGGACTGTGATGCAGACAGTTGGCCACRAGTTTCCAATTTTGCTGACAGCTGTGCTATCGAATTACTCCTAATTTTATGGAAGGAACAAATGTAATTTTGTTGTCACGAGAAACTTCTAACTTAGAAAWAATTTAGTTAATTATTGGCCAGTTTAAAATCTTGAATTACAACTCAGGTGCATTTATAACTTAGAAAACGATTCAATGGTAATGATGTTTGGTTTAATTTATTTATGTTACGATCCTAAATTTGAATTTTAACTTCAGTGGTAGTTAGAAGTGAGTATATATTTTAGTTAAAGTTCTATTACAGTTTAGAATTTATTGCAGTTAACACCTTTTAAATTTTAATGGTAAAGGGATTGTATGTCCCAACTTGTTTATTATTAAGTTGTTTCTTTTAATATATATGGATAAAGGGATTGATGTGAAATTATTGATTATTCGATTATAATTGTAAAGGGATTGGTTATTAAGTTGCTTCTTTTGTTGAACATGGAAGTAATGATAGGATAATGAGCTTGGTGAAATTCTGTAAGTTAGTGGAACAACATTCAGTTTATTTTTGAAAAATTAAAACACTTTTACCCCCTCTTATAGTATTTGGTTGACCACTAGATATATTAGAACTTATATATATTGTTCTATACAACATCTAATATATAATGGGAGCTTTAAGAAAATAAAGCACAAAGGATTTCATGTTTATTAATGATTCTCTTAGTGATCTACTGTATTGAGTGATAGGTATTTTTATAATAATGACTTAGTAAGTATTTCCTTTAATGATTACACATTTATTGAATTATTTTAATCATTCAAGAGAGTTTATAATGTGACTTGTGCATAATTAATAAATAAGAATTGGGTAGGTTACGCAACCCAAGGAAAAAGTAATAGATGTTTGCTTGTGGAAGGAGCTTATTTTTACCTCAGGTGAGTTCCTTATATTTATTCAAGTTAGGGTGAAGCATTATTAATTAGTTGACCTTGCACCCTAAAATAATGTGGAATTATGATTATTGAGGAATTCTAACCTTTTACGCATTTATAACAAAATTGATTACCCTTGTGCCTTTAGAAGAATGTTGACATGTGAATGATTCAGTTAATGAAATCGATTGCGCGCACTGACTTATAAAGTAATGTATGATGTTAGATAGTGGGATTCTTGCCTGTATGGGAATTAATGTCATGATGATAGTATTAGATAATATCCTTCTTGGGGAATGGGATTTCAATGTACTGCGTGATGGTTCTAGTTGTTTAGTTCCTGCGCATTGACACTTTTGTAATTAATGATTGTTGATATTATATTTCTCGCTCGCCATGGAAGTTTATGTTACTTGCGTCCCCCTTCATTTTGATGTCGTCGAGTTGAGTTGTTGTGATTGTTTTATTGTCAGTACTCTCCTAGTGCAATAAAAAAATTTATTTACTTTTTACCTATGTTGTCGCTTGTCGTCGTAACGGCGGGGTCATTACATATGGTATCAGAGCGGGTTCAACTCTGCGACTGTGGATCGCGAGGCTTTCCACTGCAATAAACCCGTGAGTCTTAACCCTTGTGATACGGTAAAAACTTTAACATGTCCTCGTGGAGATCACATTTAGACGGCACCCCTGAGAGTCCCCAACGCACTATATATAGTACCGGTAGCATCCTCCTAGATCTCAAGAGAGATGAGTTCCAGCGTCCATGAGTGTCACGGATGGTGGTGTCATCAAATCTTAGTTGTAGAGCAAGGCGTGTGCTTCACACTTCACGTTTACGACCTCCAGCATGAAGGTCCACAGGGCGGTCTTCGACCGAACGGGAGTGCTCTTTTATGGTGAAAGATGCTCCTGCCCCTTTGAACCTGGTTGTCGGCGACGTTTCAGGGGAAATGTTCAAGGGATGGTTCCAAGAGAGGTATGTTTCTGAGGAATTCTTTGAGTGTCATCTCAACAAGTTTGATGCCTTGCGAAGAGGTAGCCACACGGTGGTCGAGTACGAGGCCCATTTTGGGAGCTGCTTGATCTGCTCCGCACCAAGCTACCCAAAAACATAAGGTTGAGAAGTTCAAATTGCCCTTATTATTAGTATTCATCTTCAACTTCGGTAACTAGGAGTACTAGACCGAAGAAGGGGTGTTGGAAGTATGGGGAGCCACACTACCAGCGTGACTACCCTGTGGAGAGGACCAGAGCATCTGGATCTGTTGGACCCACTACCATGGGAGATATGGGCAAGGTCCATCGAATACATGCGGTGGTGAATAACCACCTGGTAGAGTATCATTCGACTGTGCTTGAGAGGACATGTACCATCGCTGACCAGACCCTTAGTATTTTGATAGATCTCAGTGCTACCGAAAGTTTCATTTCTGGTGCAGCGCTAAAAAGGATTAAGGTAAAGGCAGTTGAACAGGACAAGTTTAGCTTCATAGAGATGGCTTCAGGATCCAAGCAGAAGGTTGGAGGAAAGGTTACAGGATGTGCCCTTAACCTGGGAGAGTTTTTCATGAGGGTCAACTTGTACGTCACAATCTTAGGATCTTATGATGTCGTCATTGGTATGGATTGGTTGGAATCGCATGAGGCGATACTCAACTGTAAGACAAAACATTTGAGCTCGGTCGATGATGAGGGACAAAGGCATGTGATTGTAGGCTAGAACCAAGGAGTTCCCTAAGGTTCATCTCTTCCTTATAGCTACGGAAGAGTATGCGCAAGGGGTGCAAGATTTACGCGATCCTTGCGTTAAACGAGAAGGGAGTAGCGAAAGGTCTAGAACACCTTTCGGTGGTGAAGGAGTTTGCAGACGTATTTCTAGAGGAGTTACCTGGGATGCTGCCAGAAAGGGAATTGGAGTTTACCATAGACCTAAAATCGAGGACCGAACCGATAGCAAGAATGCCTTATCGGATGTCGACCCCAGAGTTGCAAGAGTTGAAAATGCAACTGATGGAGTTGTTGGACCTTGGACTGATACATCCTAGTGTGTCACCATGGGGTGCACCTGTTATTTTCATTCAGAAGAAGGACGGATCGTGAAGGATTTGCATTGACTACCATCAACTGAACAATCCCACGATCAAGAATAAGTATCCATTGCTGAGAATTGATGATCTGTTCGATCAAATGAAGGGTGCGACGGTTTTCTCCGAGATCAATTTGCGATTGGGGTATCACCAGTTACAGATCAAGGAGGATGACGTCCCTAAGAACGCCTTTAAGATGAGATTTGGAAATTACGATTTTATTGTTTTACCGTTTGGACTGACAATTTCCCCAGGGGTATTTATGAGTTTGATGAATATGGTGTTCCGTGAATACTTGGACAAGTTCGTCCAAGTATTCATTGACGATATCTTGATTTAATATCGTACGACTGAGGAGCATGACGAACACTTGCGCTTGGTACTACAGTGTCTGCGAGAGCACAAATTGTATGGGAAATTGTCCAAATGCTCTTTTTATTAATCGAGGATTCACTACTTAGGGCATGTCATCTCCGGCGAAGGTATTGTCATGGATCCAGCCAAGGTCAAGGCTATTATGGAATGGCCTGCACTGACGAATGTGATGGAAGTGTGTAGCTTTATGGGTTTAGCAGGATACTATCGATGGTTTGTCAAGGGATTTTCGAAGATAGCATATCCGATCACGGAATTGCAGAAGAAAAACAAGAAGTTTGTTTGGACTGAGAAATGTGTGGAAGCATTTCGGAGGCTCAAAGAATTGTTGACAACTGCACTGATACTAAAGGTCCCTGACATGGACGTAGACTTCTTCATATGCACAGAAACATCCAAGGAAGGTTTAGGTGGAGTCTTGATGCAAGACGGACGAGCGATTGCTTACATTTCGAGGAAACTGAGAAGGCATGAGGAGAACTATGCGACACACAATTTGGAGTTATTAGCCATCGTATATGCCTTGAAGGTTTGGAGACACTACCTTGTTGGATGAAAATTTGAATTAAGGACTGATCATTGTGGACTACAACACATTTTTACGCAAAGTGACCTGAACGCGCGACAACGGCGTTGGTCGAAATTGCTTAGCGAGTATGACTTTGAGATCACTTACATAAAGGGAATAGTGAACCGAGTGGCAGATGCTTTGAATTGGAGACCATGCATATTTCGGTGTTGCCTCTTCATACGAATCTACATGAAAAGATTCTAACTTTACAGCATGACGACGACTGGTACAAAGAGGTCGAGGGTTTTATTGGACAAAACACAATTATGGTACCATGATATGAATGATTTTCTTTTGATAGCGATGGGTTATTGAGGTTTAAGGGTCAGATTTACATACTGCCAAATGACGAGCTAAGGATATTGATCCTGAGCGAGGCTCATAGATAAGTTTACATGGCTCACCTGGGGGTCACGAAGATGAGGGCAGATATTAAACCCTTATTCTTCTAGAGGGGAATGAAGGCCAACATAGTTAACTATGTGGCCAGGTGTCTGGAGTGTCAGCAAGTAAAGGCTGAACATAGACACCCAACAGGATTACTACAACCACATGCCATCCCGGAATCAAAATGGGAGGTTATTTCGATGGATTTTATTGTTGGATTGCCACTGACGGCAAGGAGACATGACTTGATTTTAGTAGTAGTAGACACTCTGACAAAGAGTGCTCACTTTATTCCTGTGCGTATGGCTTATCAAGCACCTGACATTGCTAGAGTTTTCATCAGTGAGATTGTGAGGTTGCATGGCATGCCTAAGAGGATTATCACCGATCGAGGATCGATGTTTATTGGACGATTTTGGACGAGTTTCCAAGAGGCCTTGGGAACCCAACTTAACTTTAGTACTGCATAGCACCCAGAGACTGACAGGCAGACTGAATGAATGAACCAAAACTTGGAGGACATGTTGCGCGTGTACGTGATGGACCGGCAAAAGCATTGGGAAGAATTCTTGCCACTAGTAGAGTTCACTTACAATAACAGTTACCAGAGCACCATTAAGATGGTGCCTTTCGAGTTTCTTTATGGGTGACCGTGTCAAATGCCTTTGAGTTGGGATCGACTTGAGGATAGGGTCCTGGCGGGACCAGAAGAGATCCAAGAAATGGAAGAGAAAATGCAAACCATAAGACAAAGGATTAAAGAAGTGCAGGATCAACAGAAGAGTTATGCCGATGCGCACCGAGTCGACCGTAGTTATGAGGTCGGTGATCGAGTCTTCTTGAGGGTTAAACCGCATAAGAGTTCGATCAATTTTGGAAAGGGAGCTAAACTCTCTTCTAGGTTCATGGGACCTTTTGAGATTGTGGAGAGAAAGGGGCCCGTGGCCTATCGACTAGCCTTGCTTGATTCCTTGAGGCGTATGCACGATGTTTTTCATGTATCAGTTTTGAGACATTATATTAGTGACCCAACACATGTTATTGACATGAGTTCCTTGCAGGTATCGGACGAGGGAGCACTCACGGCTGAGTTGATCCACATCTTAGATCATCGCGTTCGACAGTTACGACGTCGAACGGTAGATCAAGTCAAGGTCCCATGGGACAACTATAGTCCGCACTCGGTGACCTGGGAGGACGCATATGATATACGCCAGCAGTTTCCATTTTTGTTTGATATATAGAGATATGATACTGTGATACACTTATTTCAGCATTTATACTGTGAAACTTCGGAACGGAGTTTAGACGAAGAGGGGGTGTATGTAACATCCCGCTCTAGCGCATTGAGAAAACTTATTTTTTGAGGACGCTTGCTCGCAAGTGATCCAGTCTATTATGATATTAAAACATTTTTCCTTGATTATGATGTGTTATGATACATGACATGATGTTTACTGCATTGACATAGACATGTGCTATTGACTCGGTTTTACTGAGTGTGCAGGGTTTTGGACCTTGAGGATGCAGAGGCATCGTAGGAACCCTTGGACTCCGAATCGAGTCAGGGAGTGTGCTATTGGGGTTTGATTGTTTTACTGTGATTTTAGTACGTTTGATTAGATGATATGATGTGGACATGTTCTAACATCATTGTTGATGACGCAGGCTGACGATAGCTTGTCGACCAGACTCACATATGGAGTAAAGGGGAGACACATGATTACCAGAGAGGTTGAGGGAGAGGTGTGGACAACAACCCTGCCATAGCCTACTATCACTTCTGCCGTGGCTCGAACTGCAGGTTAACGATTACCTAGTTCGAGAGGACCCACGATGCTGTGAGGGCAGACTATGACAGTCACTCACGATGATTCTAAGGGGCGTTCAATAAGGCGGGGGCCTTATTCCTTAGAATCCCTTAGTCTCCCACAAGTTAACGTAGCGGAGTGTTGACTCCAGGGGTTATTGATGTCTACCAATCAGTCAAGAGGCGAGTGGCACCCTTGGAGCATGTGGTGCATACTGAAGGGTACGTCATGCAAAAGAAACACAAGAGGCAAGTGGCACCCTTGGAGCACGTGGTGCATCCTGAAGGGCACGTCATGCAAAGGAAACACTAGAGGCAAGTGGCACCCTTGGAGCATGTAGTGCGTCCTGGAGGGCACGTCGCGATGATGGGGATAGAGGAACAAACCTAGATGGCCCTAAGAAAATTAACACGTTAAGAATTTAAAAAAAAAAAACAACTTCCCTAAATAAATGTCACCCAGTTCAGAATCTAAGCTCTAAGTCTAAAACTTCTCTAGGGGTAAAATTTTGTCTACCCTTGAGAAAAATACCTTATAAAAATAAAATAATAAATTTTAAACTAAAAAAAAAACCACTTAAGTAATAGTTGTGGACTTCATAAATTTTTTTGGGTAAAATGAAGAGAGTAAGAACTTAAATAAAATCTATGGATATCAAAGGTAAAGAAGAAATAAATTATTTAACTTGTGAAAGTGTAAAAAGATATTAAATTAATAATAAAAGGAAAAGAGTAAATAATGCAACTGCCATTTTGGGTCTAATAAAAAAGGGAAAGAAGGGAATAATAAAAATTAGGAAACTAAGGAATGGAGGAAACATAATAAGGGAAAGAGGGGAACTTATGGTAAAAAGCGAGGTCAACATAATAAAGAATCTGCAATTAAGAACCTTTTAAATTGAACTAAATTAGCAACTTCATTATAGGGAAAGTATTTAAACCTGTAAGGGAATCTAGGAACACCTAGGAGTAAATTTAGGAGCAACTCTAGGTGGGTGAGGGAAATGAAACAATTATTAATTTAAAGAAAATATTTATTGGAGGAAAGTGGGGGATGGATGCCACTTGTACGAAGGATATTTTTGAAATATTTTCATTAAAACTTAAATTAAAAGAGATTTAGGGAAAGTTTGGAAGTTCTAAAACTCTATAAAAGAGAGGAAGGAGGAGGAAGTAGGGGATCGATTGTTAGCATAACGTTACGTTGTCGGATTGTGACTTCACTGATTACTTGTGGGGATTTGGGATTTCCCAACTTGGATAGGAGTGGTAGCTCGGCCTTGCGAGGTGAGCTGGGAGCTAGACGTACCATCTGGATAGTGTGTGGCTCCTTTGCGGCTCGGGGGGCTAAGGGGGAAGTAGATTACCCCTAGCGTTGGCTGGGAGGTACCGGTGAGGTCTCGATGGTCGACAAGCAGGAGTTGCATAGAGCATGGATGCCAATCGGAGCGAGCGAACAGGCAACGATACGGCTTCTTAGTTTGAATGGTAGATGGTTGTAGGTTTTACTATTGGATTTGCATGTTGATTATGTAAGTAGATTGGATGTTTAGATTGTTAGTTGAATGTTTTCTTAGCCTAGCTCATTGGTTGTCGTCTCCTATAGCCTTGTGTTCTCGCATGTCGCGTCCGTCCTGTGGTGTCGATTGTGACCCTGAGGTTGTTTAGTCTTCATCCCTAGCTCGTTAGTCCTCGCCTGAGCAGTCGGCTAGGAGCATGATCTATGGTCGTCACCTTAGCGTTAACAGACCTATGGATCTCAACGCCCTGCTTTTCTGTGGAAGGATGATGAGGCGAAGGATGAACCTATCAGCCGCCTACTTATGTTGTTGTCCTTGGCAATTTGATGTCTTGTGCCCTCTAGCCAAAGTACCTCTGCTTTTGGAATTCTTGCATCGTGATGGTTTTCCCGACGATCATTTCAATAACCTATCCCACTGAATCCTCGCGTTCCCTTAGTGTCGGTTGTGTTGGATTGGTATCCTGGTAATGAAAAGATTTAAATTCGGTCTGAAATTTTATTGGTGTCCTGATAATGTAACAGATCTAAATTCAGCCTCCAATTTTATTGATATCCTCATTATGAAAAGACTTGATCGCACTTTGCTTTTGTTTTTATTTTTATACATTGGTATCCTGAAACTTAACAGAGTTTAGTTCCGTTATGCGTGTGGGTGTCAGAAGAAAAAGGAAATAAAAATAAAGGAGGACAAAACGCTTTAACTTCTAAAACTACGTTTTATTTGAGTACCCTAGGATTAGATACATTGGTGTCTAATCAGCTTGCGTGGTGTTGGCATCCTGTTAGGGACAGCGATTGAATCATGTCTGTGTTGTTGCATTGATTGTTTTCACCATTCTTGACTGTCATGGATTCTATTGCACAGATTTTGTTTTATGTTTTTTTTCACGACTTAAAACGCCCACATTTGACAGTTAACAGTTGACTGAGATTGTTGTGTTTTCCCACGAATTGCCATTATTTATGACCTACGATTTTCCTCCAGGGTAAGACAGAGGGTAGACGTGGATCTTTGCCCATTTTTGTTTGCTATTCTTGTTTAAACACAGCCACCTCCAGCTTGACTGGACAATAGCTAATCCTTCCTTAGATGGCATGTTGACCACAGATTGACAATGCGCTCAACAGATGAGTGACCACGATTTGCCCTCTTTTCATTGTGTTGATTCTTGGGTTGCCTGTCGTACCCACGTCTCGCTGTAGCACCCTTCCTTGCATCCGGAAAAACTATTTACCCCTACAATGATTATCTTAGAAATCGGTGACAGCAAGGCGTTATAATTGTTTTCCTATGTTACATAATATTTGTATAATAAAATGACTTAATAACTCGGCAAAGTTTTATTTTTTAGATTATTCTAATTCCTCTCTACCAAATTGATTTTATAATATAATTAGTATTTATGCATCTGAAATTAAAATAAATATATAATATTCTTCTAATTCCATGATACCTCCACTTCTAGGATAAAGGAAAAATATATTTTATGGTTGGCACGGTTGTTTCCGCAAAATAAAAAAATAGGTAAAAACTACAGAAACTTCGTTCGTATAGAGAAACTTTCATTCTGATTATTAAATTATAGAAAGAGGAAGCKCTTCATCATCAGACGCTCACAATTAGGCCGTCCAATTTGAAGGATATGACCGTACGAATACAAATATTCTGCCTTTAGGATGACTGTGACGCTGCCTGGAGGACCTCATACTGCCTTCGGGTGATGACTGCATTTTTCCAGTCATTTCCCACACCCTGATYGCCTTTAATTGTGGACTGTGATGCAGACAGTTGGCCACGAGTTTCCAATTTTGCTGAYGGCTGTGCTATCGAATTAGTCCTAATTTTATGGAAGGAACAAATGTAATTTTGTTGTTACGAGAAACTTCTAACTTAGAAATAATTTAGTTAATTGTTTGCCAGTTTAAAATATTGAATTACAACTCAGGCGCATTTATAACTTAGAAAACAATTCAATGGTAATGATGTTTGGTTTAATTTATTTATGTTACGATCCTAAATTTGAATTTTAACTTCAGTGGTAGTTAGAAGTGAGTATATATTTTAGTTAAAGTTCTATTACAGTTTAGAATTTATTGCAGTTAACACCTTTTAAATTTTAATGGTAAAGGGATTGTATGTCCCAACTTGTTTATTATTAAGTTGTTTCTTTTAATTTATATGGATAAAGGGATTGATGTGAAATTATTGATTATTCGATTATAATTGTAAAGGGATTGGTTATTAAGTTGCTTCTTTTTTTGAACATGGAAGTAATGATAGGATAATGAGCTTGGTGAAATTCTATAAGTTAGTGGAACAACCTTCAATTTATTTTTGAGAAATTAAAACACTTTTACCCCCTCTTAGAGTATTTGGTTGACCACTAGATATATTAGAACTTATATATATTATTATATACAACATCTAATATATAATGGGAGCTTTAAGAAAATAAAGCACAAAGGATTTCATGTTTATTAATGATTCTCTTAATGATCTACTATATTGAGTGATAGGTATTTTTATAATAATGACTTAGTAAGTATTTCCTTTAATGATTACACATTTATTGAATTATTTTAATTATTCAAGAGAGTTTATAATGTGACTTGTGCATAATTAATAAATAAGAATTGAGTAGGTTACGCAGCCCAAGGAAAAAGTAATAGATGTTTGCTTGTGGAAGAAGATTATTTTTACCTCAGGTGAGTTCCTTATATTTATTCAAGTTAGGGTGAAGCGTTATTAATTAGTTGACCTTGCGCCCTAAAATAATGTGGAATTATGATTATTCAGGAATTCTAACCTTTTACGCATTTATAACAAAATCGATTACCCTTGTGCCTTTAGAAGAATGTTGACATGTGAATGATTCAGTTAATAAAATCGATTGCGCGCACTAACTTATAAAGTACTGTATGATGTTAGATAGTGGGATTCTCGCGTGTATGGGAATTAATGTCATGATGATAGTCTTAGATAATATCCTTCTTGGGGAATGGGATTTCAATGTACTGCGTGATGGTTCTAGTTGTTTACTTCCTGCGCATTGACACTTTTGTAATTAATGATTGTTGATATTATATTTCTCGCTCGCCATGGAAGTTTATGTTACTTGCGTCCTTCTTCATTTTGATGTCGTTGAGTTGAGTTGTTGTGATTGTTTTATTTTCAGTACTTTCCTAATGTAGTAAAAAAATTTATTTACTTTTTACATATGTTGTTGCTTGTCGTCGTAACGGCGGGGTCGTTACACAAGGCTATTCGATAGGCCACGGGCCCATTTCTCTCCACAATATTGAAAGGTCCCACGAACCTAGGAGAGAGTTTAGATCCATTTCCAAGCTTGATCGAACTCTTATGTGGTTCAAACCTGCAAGAAGACTTGATCACCGACCTCGTAACTACGGTCGACTAGGTGTGCATCGGCATAACTCTTCTATCAATCCTGCGCTTCTTTAATCGTTTGTCTTATGGTTTTCATTTTCTCTTCCATTTCTTGGATCTCTTATGGTCCCACCAAGACCCTATCCTCAAGTCGATCCCAACTCAAAGGCGTCTGACACGATCGCCCATAAAGAAACTCGAAAGGCACCATCTTAATGGTGCTCTAGTAACTGTTGTTGTAAGCGAACTCTACTAGAGGCAAGAATTCTTCCCAACACTTTTGTTGGTACATTACGTACATGTGCAACATGTCCTCCAAGGTTTGGTTGGTTGGTTCGGTCTATCCTTCAGTCTCTGGATGATACGCAGTACTAAAGTTAAGTTGGGTTCCCAAGGCCTCTTGGAAACTCATCCAAAATCGTCCAGTAAACACTGATGCTCGATCAGATATAATATTTTTAAGCATGCCTTGCAGCCTCACAATCTCACTGATGAAAACTCTAGCTATGTCAGGTGCCTGATATGTCGTACGCATAGGAATAAAGTGAGCACTTTTCATCAGAGTGTCTAGTACTACAAAAATCAAGTCATGTCTCCTTGCCGTCAGTGGCAATCCAACAATAAAATCCATCGAAATAACTTCCCATTTCGATTCTAGAATTGCAAGTGGTTGTAGTAATCCTACTAGGTGTCTATGTTCAGCCTTTACCTGCTGGCACTTCAGACATCTGGCCACATAGTTGACTATGTTGGCCTTCATTCCCTTCCAGAGGAATAAGGGTTTAAGGTCTACTCTCATCTTCATGACTCCTGGGTGAGCCATGTAAACTGCTCTATGAGCCTCGCTCAGGATCAACATCCTCAACTCGTCATGTGGCGATACGTAAATCCGAATTTTAAACCTCAATAACCCATCGCTATCAAATGAAAATCCATCATATCATGGTATCATCATTGTGTTTTGTCCGATAAAACCCTCGACCTCTTTGTACCAGTCATCGTCACGCTGTAAAGTGAGAATATTCTCACATAGATTCGTCTGAAGAGGCAACACCAAAAAGATGCGGGGTCTCTGACTCAAAGCATCCACCACTCGGTTCACTATTCCCTTTATGTAAGTAATCTCAAAGTCATACTCGCTAAGCAATTCCGACCAACGCCATTGTCGCACTTTCAGGTCTCTTTGTGTAAAAATGTATTGTAGTCCACAATGATCAGTCTTTAGTTCAAATTTTCGTCCAAAAGGGTAGTGTCTCCAAACCTTCAAGGTATATACGATGGTTAATAACTCCAAATCGTGCGTCGCGTAGTTCTCCTCTTGCCTTCTCAGTTTCCTCGAAATGTAAGTGATTACTCATCCGTCTTGCATCAAGACTCCGCCTAAGCTTTCCTTGGATGCGTCTGTGCATACCAAGAAGTCCGCGTCCATGTCAGGGACCTTTAGTATTGGTGTTGTCGTCAACAACTCTTTAAGCCTCTGAAATGCTTCTGCACATTTCTCGGTCCAAACAAAATTCTTGTTTTTCTTCTGCAATTCCGTGATTGGATTTGCTATCTTTGGAAATCCCTCGACAAACCGTCAATAGTATCCTTCTAAACCCATAAATCTACGCACTTCCATGACATTCGTCGGCGTAGGCCATTCCATAATAGCCTCAACCTTGGCTGGATCCATGGTGATACCTTCGCTGGAGATGACATGCCCTAAGTAGTGAATCCTCGATTGATAAAAAGAGCATTTGGACAACTTCCCATACAATTTGTGCTCTCGCAAACACTGTAATACCAAGAGCAAGTGCTCATCATGCTCCTCCGTCATCCGAGAGTAGATCAAAATATCGTTAATGAATACTTGGATGAACTAGTCCAAGTACTCACGGAACACCCCGTTCATCAAACTCATAAATACCCCTATGGCGTTTATCAGTCCAAACGGTAAAATAGTAAACTCATAGTGTCCAAACCTTGTCTTAAAGGCAATCTTAGGGACGTCATCCTCCTTGATCCGTAATTGGTGATACCTTGATCAAAAATCAATCTTGGAGAACACCGTCGCACCCTTCATTTGATCCAACCGATCATCAATTCTCGGCAAGGGATATTGATTCTTGATCGTGGCCTTGTTCAGTTGATGGTAGTCGATGCAAAGCCTCCACGATCCGTCCTTATTTCGTATGAAAATAACCGATGCACCCCACGGTGACACACTAGGACGTATCAGTCCGAGGTCCAACAACTCCTTCAGTTGCATTTTCAACTCTTTTAACTATGGGGTCGACATCCGATAAGGCGTTCTCGCTATCGGTTCAGTCCCCAGTTTTAGGTCTATGCTAAACTCCAACTCCCTCTCCGGCGGAATCCCAGGTAACTCCTCTAGAAATACGTCTGCATACTCTCTCACCACCGGAAGGTGTTCTAGACCTTCGGCTACTCCCTTCTCATTTAACGTAAGGATCACATAAAGCTTTCACTCCTTGCGCATACTCTTCTGTAGCTGTAAGGAAGAGGTGAACCTTAGGGAACTCCCTGGTTCCTTTCTACAATCACATGTCTCTACCCCTCGTCGTCGACCAAGATCAACCGTTTTGTCTTACAGTTGAGTATCGCCTCATGTGATTCCAACCAATCCATACCAATCACGACATCATAAGATCCTAGGATTGTGACGTATAGGTTGGCCCTTGTGACAAACTCTCCCAGGTTAAGGGAACAACCCATAACCTTTCCTCCAACCTTCTGTTTGGCTCCCGAAGCCATCTCTATGAAGCTAAACTCATCCTGTTCGACTGCCTTTACCTTAATCCTTTTTAGTGCTGCACCAAAAATGAAACTCTCGGTAGCACCAGAATCTATCAAAATACTAAGGGTCTAGTCAGCAACGATACATGTCGTCTCGAGCAMAGTCGACTGATGCTCAGCCTGGCTRTTATTCACTGCTGCATGAATCCGATGGGCCTTGACCATATCTCCCACGRTAGTGGGTCCTGCTGATCCAGATGCTCGGGTCCTCTCCACAGCACAGTAKCTGGTAGTGTGTCTCYCCACACGTCCAACACCCCTTCTTCGGCCCAGTAGTCCTGGTACCCGAAGTAGAAGATGACGACCCATCAACTTGGAACCCTGGTCTGTTCTGCTGAACAGACCTAAACTACTGTTGTTGTGGGCGATGTTGTTGCTGATGTTTTKGTCCCTGATAAGGTKTCTGCTAGTCAGGCGTCGGTCGTCGGGGTGTAGTGAAAGTGGATCCCCTCTGAAAGCCATGATATCTCGGCGTATGTCTCATTGGTGTCTAGTGYTGTTGTGTTCCCGATGAACCTTGCCYTGCTGGTCTCACTAGAGTCCTGGTMTGACCCCCACTGATAAGATCCTCCTCTGCTATGAGGGCTTTCTRGATGACATCATGCAAGGTTTGGGGCATCAAAATCCTAACCTTTKCACATAGGCTGTCGTTAAGGCCGAACACGAACCTGTTAACCTTAAGTTTCTCCGTGTTAAGGTGCRGAGCATACCAGAGMAGCTCCATAAAATGGGCCTCGTACTCGGGCACCATACGACCTCCCTGTCGTAAGGCATTGAACTCATTGAGCTGACGCTCAATGAATTCCTCTGAAAGGTACCTCTCTCGGAACCGTTCCTCGAACAGTTCCCATGACACGTCTTTGACGGCCATGTTCAGCTGTGGTAGGAGCGTCTTCCACCATAGAAGAGCGCTCCCCTTTAGTTGAAATACTGCCATGTGGACCTTAATGTTGGAGGTATAATCACGATGTGCGAAGCACATCGCCATGTTCTCCAACCATGCCTCGGCGGCTGCGCCATCCAGGGCACCAAAGAACTTGGGAAATTTGACCTTCTTGAGTTCACAGTGAATGCTACCAGTAACGACTGGTGCGCGCGGTGGAACCTCAATGGGTGCTGGTTCTCTGGACTCATCTCTATTAAAACGGCTGATCAGTGCCTCAGACATGTGCTGAAAGGATCTCATCATTCCAATTACATCGCCAACTGCTATGTGCTCCTACTCGAGAACCTGCTCGTTTCCCTGGGGGCTATACCCCTCCAGTGTGGATGCTACTAGAGGCGTCACATCTCCTCCCCTATCACTCCGTCATCTGCCTCTGCGGCATCCTCTAACCATGATTATCTGCACACACACAATCAACTCAATTAGCAACAGTATAATCCAATCATGTCAATGAAAGTCATAGCGATCCCAAGTCATGGGTCGAACCCACTATGATACCATATGTAACAATTCTCCTCGTTACGACAACGATCCTCATATAACAAGTGCAATTTTTTATTTTTTTATGATGTGTGTGCACGTGTGTACAAGGGTAATAAACGCATTTGACTCTGCATCGCCACCCGACGA
>JASDQU010439525.1:70869-97601 GCA_032191745.1 Picea mariana
TATTTAATGCCGGAGGAGGGTGGTGGGCGGTGGCACGAGCCTGTCACATGGCTCCATGCCCCAGTGGCTAGTGCCTGCCTCCATTGTATGCCAAGTGTGCCGCACTAATACCCCATCCGGGGGGCTAGAATTTAAATATAAATAAATATCCTTATACCACTCAAAAGTTTATGTAAATGATCCTACTGAAATTGATATAACCCCATTTAATGAATCATTTCTTGTGATGAGTTTTCATATCCCTTGTCCTTTGAATTCCTTTAATGGTTTGATTTCAATATCATATTATTATATTTTTTCTAACCAATTCACCCATTTACCTTCTCTCAGTTGTTGATTGAGAAGTGTTTTTACTGGAGAAGAAGGAACATATGCTATGACATTAGAAGATAAAATGTAAGTTCTAAAATGATCCACTAACTTTAATAAGGAAAGTGCTTGATTCTCTATATTTGAATATTCCAACTCATAATCATGTAAGGTTTTATTCATAAAGCTTATTGGTAGTTCTTATACTTTATGATTTCTCTGTGTTAAAATTGAATCAAGAGTTTCTTCTGAGGAAAATGAGTAAATAATAAAATCTTTGTTAAAATATGGGCTTATCAATATTAGGGTAGTTGTAATTGCATTTTTGATATCATTGAAATCTCTTTGAATATMTTGAGTCCATTAAAATGTTTGGTCCTTTTTAAGCAAMAAATTTATTGGTTTGACAGTTTTTGCATAGACTAGTACAATTCTTATCACAAAATTTATTTTTCCAAAGAATGATTGAACTCCCTTTTTTTATGTTGGTGGATTTAATTCATTAATAGCCTTTACTRTTTTAGGATCAATATAAATTCCTTCCTTGTTGACTATTTGTCCCAGTAATTTCCATTTAAAKATTGCAAATAAACACTTCTTGGGATTAAGAGAAATTCCATATAATMTACAYCGTTCAAATACTTCTCTTAGATGGCCGATATGTTTTTATTTTATTTTGGAATAGATAGTGAGATCATCTTAGTAATCATCCATGAATTTCCCAATTATATCTTTGAAGGCATGCTCCATAGGCCTCTAAAAGGTTGCTCCAACATTTTTCAAACCAAATGGCATGCACACACATGCATATGTCTCCCATGGTGTGATGAAAGCAATTTTCAACATGTCTTCTTCTGCAACAAGGACCTGATTATATCCTAAGAAACCATCTAACATGGACATGAGAGTTGAATAAGTAACTTGTTGGAGTAACGTTTCCATGTTTGGCATAGAATAATTATATTTTATACTTTCTTTGTTTAAATCTTGAAAGTTAACACATAAGTGAATTTCCCCACTTTTCTTCCTTACAATCATTGGATTGGAGAGCCATTCCGAATGTTTGATTGGGAAAATCATTCCATATTTTCTCGAATTTTCAAGTTCTATTATCACCAATGGCCTCAATTTGGGGTTTATTATTTTCAACTTCTGTTTAAATCGCTTGGTCGAGTCTTTTAGTAGTATGATATGTTGGAATAGTGATTTATCATAAGCTTTAATATCATCATAGATCCATGCAAAAAAAATCAAAATATTATATAAACAAAGGAGTATATTGATCAACTTCTTTTGGTGTGCAATCAATCCCACAATTCACATATTTTGGAGAGATTTAAGTTCTGATGTTTATCTTTTGAGTTTGTTGTAACTTTCATGTATATTCTTCTTCTTTCGAATCTTTGGTCATATCATCTCCTATGAAAATAGATTCATATTTGAAACAACTTTTTTAAATCAATGCAATGCTTTCTTCAGGTTCACCCGCATTGGCAATAAAATCATTTAATTGTTCATCATTCTCAAATACTTGAAGATATTCCTGGTTTTCAGAAATTGATGGTCTGAATATTCTTTCCACTTGAAAAGTATTCTTGTTTTGAAGATAATCAAGATTAAATAATGATCTAGAAAGTGATAAAGAATCTTCTTTTTGATTCCTTTCTCTAGGGATGAAAGATACATTAAATGAACTAAATGAATCCATTAGTTCATTTACTCTTTTTGCATACAATTTTAATCTTTCTTTTTTGATCTTATATTTTTGAGTAATGTGATTTATAACTAGCTCAAATTCACCAATTATAATCAAATTTTAAATGTTCATTTACAATGCCAAAATCATCCCTTGGATCATTGCCTCATATTCCACTTCATTATTCATACAAGGAAATTCCAATATGATCGTGTGTGGATGTATTTTTGAATCGGGACCTTTGAGAACAATCCCAACACCACTTCCTTAACTGCAACATGCACCACCAAAATAAATTCTCCAAAATCCTTTGAAATAACTTTCTTATTTTTGTTTGGGAATAACTGTTTGTTTTGGGTCCATCACGACATAATTCCCTATATTGGAATCGACATAACCTTGCATTGATTCATTATCTTTTTTATTAAAAGAGAATGGTTTTCTTGGTTCATGTGGAACCCTAAACATTGCTCCATATTTATTGGGTAACATCATGCAACCTCCATCATTCATGATATACCCTCTAATTAATGCATACCAATCTCTAACAAGGACCACTCCATAAGCCAGAGGAAGATCAACCATTGTAATTATGAATACAATTGTAATATGTGGGGAAGTAATTATCCAAGAATAAAAATATTTAATTCCTCTATATGTTGTAACTTTTATTGAATCAAGGTACAAATACTCTCGTCGATTTCATAGTATTTGGTACAACCCATACCAAGTGCTTCCATGAATGATAATGGAATGATAGTGTTTGTAGATCTTGTATCAATCATGCGATTATGAAGGAAAACATCATGATTTTCTATTGTGATGTAAAAAGGAAGTATTTTACCTTTCAATCTACCAGCTGAATTATTTTTTTGTTATTTTGAGCTTGATGCAACATCTTCGATTCTATGACTAGGTTCATCTAAAATTTTAAGGGTATTTTGCCTCTGCTAGGGAATTTTCACAAATTCCATGAATGGTAAAGTAATACTTAATTCTAGCAGATCATCTATTAACTTTTATATCATTTGTTGAGAATTATTATATTGAATTGAAACTAGCTACTGCTTATTCATTTCTAGCATATTTGGTCTTGACTTTTCTTTTTCTTTATCTACATTTTCTTTTTCTTTCCCCTTTTCCAAATTGTCTTTTATTTTGATTTTATTTTCTTGTTATCTTGTTTTCACAACATTATCTTGTGAAATATTGTTCTCTTCATTGTCATCAAATATATACATGGATGAATCGTATTCATCCTTCTATACATATCCAATAATTTCTTCTTGAATGAAATCAACTTCTTGATCATTTTTTTTATCTTCAAAAAGATCTTCTAATACTACAATGTTTGGATTTGAAATTATTGGTGCCCTTTGTCTGAATTCATCAGTCATACCATCACTTATGATACTTTGTTCTTGAATTGGATTTCTCCTTTGTTCCCAAACATGCATTCTTGGATTTGGAAGAAAATTCTCATTTCTCCTTAATATCGTTAATTTGTTTTTCATATGTCTGATGGTTCTATTCATCTTTGTTAGTTCCATTCTTTGTTTAGTCTCTTATGTCATCATTGGATCATTTGTTACACTAGGAAATATTCCTTTGAGTATCCCTCTAGCAATTCCTCGATCTCTAGTTTTTTTTGTTCTTTGATCTTCAACTCTTCTTGAACATGAGGCTCCTTGATTCGAGATAGTAAGTGCATCCATTTCTCTTTTAACTCTACCAAGAATAATATTTAGATCTGCATCAATCTCCAACATAACCTCTTCCATTTTTGTTTATTTATTCATTACTCCTTTTAAATCCCCAATTTGTGAAGCTCTGATGGAAAACTTGACATTTGAAGGAATTCTATTTTTGTAGCATCCAAGTATGACTGGATCATTTGGATCATTTGATCAAGTATCTCCAACATATGATTTTGCAAGAGCATACATGGTTAGAAACATGGCTTCTAAATAATCAAAATTATTAATTGAATTTACTGGAAGGGATATATACCATTTATGGTCTTTTTCTGTCAATATTTGAAGAAATAATTAGACCATTACATCATCATGTTCAACTAGATGATTTTCACACAAGATCATAAATTTTTTCATATGTTTCTTTGGATCAACTGATCCATATCCTGGGAATGTTGGTAATAACTATTGTGGGAGGGTTGGAAATTGATGTTTCTCACCATAATGTTTTAAAGGGATATTTATAACCCTTCTCCATGGAATTATTTGTCTTCTTTCTTCACGATTCTCAAGAGGGTCTTAATTTCTTTCTTATCTATCAACCATGATTTTATCTTTTTCTTCTTTAATAGTTGAACTTTTTTCGATTTTTTCGGTCCCATGATTTGTTTTTATTTTTTCAGTCCCATGTTTGTTATTTGAGGTCCCAAGAGATATAGTCACAAACCAAGGTCCATAGTTCACTTCAATTATAATTTAACAAATCATGTAGTTGAACAAGATACGCCATAGAAAGTATGATACATACCACCCTCAAGAAAATGGTAAGGTAGAGGTGACCAACAAAGAATTGGATAACATCCTCACCAAAATAGTCAAAACGCATAAGAAATATTGGGAAAATAGGTTGATTGAAGTTGTATGGGTATATAACACTACTTCGAAGACCACCACAGGGTTCTCCCCTATGAACTGGTCTATGGACAAAAGGTTATGTTCCCTATTGATTTTGAATTTTCCACACTAATAACAATTTCCAATCTAAAACTAGACCTCTGATCAACACAAAAACAAATATTACAATGATTGAATGCCTTGGGTGAGTACAGATAACAAGCCTTGTTCCACACAAAGGCGGTGAAACTACAAAGAGAAATATTGCATGACGAGATAATCAAGATTACCAGTTTCAAGGAAGGATATTGGGAACATCTATATGAGACTATGATTCAATATTAAAGGAATTCAAAGGGAATCTAAGAACTATATGGTCAGACCCTTACAATATTGAGACATGTTATGATAATGGCATAGTGAAAATTAGGACAATATAAGGATAACATTCCCTCCTTATAAATTGTTATAGACTCAACATATACAACAAGCCTTTGTCAAAGGATGAATTCATATCCATAGTAAAAAATGAGCATATAGATGTGAATGACCGAAACAATGACCTTAACTCATCTTGATGTCCAAAAAAATAAAAATAAAGAAAGCGAAACAAGAAAAAAAGAAAAAATAAATAAAAATTCTCTAAGGAACCTAGGATAGACCTTTGGTTGAAAACCTCCATGGGTGAAGCNCCCTCCTTATAAATTGTTATAGACTCAACATATACAACAAGCCTTTGTCAAAGGATGAATTCATATCCATAGTAAAAAATGAGCATATAGATGTGAATGACCGAAACAATGACCTTAACTCATCTTGATGTCCAAAAAAATAAAAAAAAAGAAAGCGAAACAAGAAAAAAAGAAAAAATAAATAAAAATTCTCTAAGGAACCTAGGATAGACCTTTGGTTGAAAACCTCCATGGGTGAAGCCTTAGGTATATAATAAGGTATTCCTCACCATGAAAACCCTAACATGTATGATGGGGTATGAAACTGATGAAAAATTGAAATTGTACTAGTACCAAATAAGAAAAAGAAAAAAGAAAAAAATAACTAGCATTTTTTCATAATTGTTTCAAATTTAGATGTAATGTACAAAAGTAAACTTGGACACAAAGATATATAGGCTTATACCAGAATGAGGAATAAATAAATCCAAAATACCCTACAATACAAAAGCAACAAAAATGATTAGTATATAGCCATGACAAAAGAATCAAAATAAAGAAACATCATACATACTATTTTCTAGTCTCATCATACTGCATTTCATAACCCATCCATACTTCACACTTTCTTCATATCATCCATTTAATATGTATCTTCATCATCGTCATTACCCACCTCACAACTCCATTACACCCTTCCAAACAAATTTGAACCAACACCCAATGATCATATTGATCATAATACATCTTGCAAACAACTCTTGTTGTAATAACAAAATAATGCATTTTGTTGTAGCCAAGCATAAATAATATAGTGCATTTTTATTGTTKTCGAGGGTAACGATAAAAAAAAAAATCCTATGTTCAAAAGCATCATACAATGTTTTTGTATCAACACTTTTTGAACTATATTATCCACTATTGAAAAGTCACGAGAGAGAATCATCAACARCATGCACATGTACATGTAATGAAGTTTTTTCCACACTAGAAATATTTTGGGTATGTACATATGTTGTACAAAATTTGTGCCAATACTCCTCTTTACACAGTTTGTGTGTCCTTGATCAACAACAAGGGTTACCCACGGAGACAATTCCCAATTAGACCTTCCACCATTTGAAATACCTATTTGAATTATGGCTCAGTAACCATTATTGTTTTGGGGTTTATTGGTTGTGGCCTAGTCCACTGGTGATGGTTTCTAAGATAAAGAGTGAAATGAAACTAATCTACAATGCATGCATCTAGACAAATATATAGGTAACCATAAAGTAAGCACAAAACCATACATGATCCTATCAATGGCCCGGGAAATAATTCACATAGAGAAAATACAATAATATGAGTGAATAATTGCAAACCTGGAATAGTCTAACAATGAAACAATCATTTACAGTCCTATGTCCGTAGATTCAGACAAATATTTCTTGAAGAACAAAAATAAAAATGAAGCAAACACACATAAGAGTAGTTTATAATTTGAGATACATCCTTAAAAAAACCCAATTTTGAGCAAAGGTAGGAGAACAATCCACAACAAGTGCAAGACAAGAATCAAAGTTCTCCAGAAAATAGCTTGGCCAAACATGCTTCTTCTCATTAAATTTTCAGTAGTTGTTGTTGATGTTTGAATCTGTTAGGATTGAAACAACAACCTCATGAGTATATGAATATCCTCCCATGTTTTTATAGAGATGGTACTCCTCTGTATATTCTTGAAAGATATATCTTGATATTTCTTGATTAGTGAGAGTGCTAACAACAAACTCATAATCTTTGTTGTTCAAATAAATAAAAATTTAACATAAAAAAAATATGAAATTCTTGAGATATGGGCTAGGAATATTTACTCACATAAACAAACATTTTTACAGAAATATAATATAAAAATAGATATTCTATAGAAAACATAAAATAAACCTCATATATGTTACGAGGGAAAAACTCTCTATGGCCAGGGTAAACCACAATAGACAGGTATGACTGCATAAATCTACTCAATTCCAACATATGCTATATAAACCAATGTGCAAGCGAGATACAAAATAAGCCTACCTTGTTCCAACATTTGAAGATGTCTACCGTTGAGCACTTCATCTCAAAACTTTATACCTGCGACAAGTTCTCAACAAATAAGTAGAGAAAGCATATAGTGATAATATAAAAGGTTAGCACATTAGATAGCATAATCCATCAATAAACATTACAAACATGCCCATGGATAATAATCATATATTTTCATGATATCAATAGGACGAGAAAGGAGTATTTATATTAATAAATGATCAGCAAAAGTGATAACATAATAGACTTCCGTGTCAGCATGGTTCCGAACAAAGAAACTAAGTTCCTTCCAACTGGGTCTCTACCACTTCAATCCTCTACCAAAGGCAAGCTCATAGAAAAGAGACAATGAGGTTCTCTCAACAATAGGGAAAGAGCTTGGGGGTTGAACACTGTTTTTAGACTTGAGGGAAAAAGGGATGCAGACTCAATATGAAGTAATTTCTCCAGAGTAACTTTGCTCTCAAAGTTGAATGCTTTCTCCTCTTTTCCATAGCTCAAAATTTTTCTCTTATAGCCTTCAAAATGCAACTGAAGGGTCGAGTCAGAACATTTCCAGTATATGGAAGGCCAAGGATCAGATATCTCCTGTCATGACATGGAAACCCGAATTCATTTTTTTATTTTGTTCCACAAATATTGATGTACGCGGGTTGTAGTGGAGCATCATGCGTATACGCATGTTGTATAGTAGATAGGGCACGTATATGTGGAAAAATATATAATTTTAGCTCTGGATTCATCAGAAAGGGATGACAAGTATGCATAGGGAAATGGAAAAAGGCCCTTTTTGCAAGATAACAATGGTGAGGAAAATCTTTCTATAACAGATGCCCCCTAATGTGTGAGATAAAAGGAGTATCTGCGATGGCTGAAATACATTATAAATAACCCAGAAGTGGAGTGTTGTAAACCCAACTGGAAAGACTAGTTGCTCATTACATTCTGTGTTGACTTTACATACATGGATACCAATAGAATATAATGCAGATCCATGTGGAAAATATACCAAATAAGTGTTCATGGCCATGAATAGGCAAATACAAATGTGTTTATATGCCAAAAGTTGTCATAATCACGAACAAGGCCCAGTAGAACCAATCTCAAAACCAATCTGAAGATATATGTATACAATGGAGTATAATATGATGTCCCATGATTACTGAATTCAAATAGGTGTTGGTCCAATGAAAGGGAAGCAACAACTCAGGAAAGTTGCGGCCACATAGTGATGTCTTCAAGTCTTCTACTCTATCCTCCAATGGTGCAAGTCTACATCATGTGAATAAAGGAGTTGAGGTCGAACACAATGAGACATCGTTTGATTACTGGTCATTGAGGTATACCGTTAAAAAACGTGAGACAAGCTACCAATAATGAAAGTAGGTATAAAGGAACCGAGCACATTCCTACAAGTGTGAATAAAGGAGTTGGTGTCAAACACTTGAGGAATCCATTGATTAGGAGACATTGATGTATTCTCATCTGTCAATGGCAAGAAATCCTGCCACTAATGAATGCAAGCCTCAAGGTACTCATAAAACTCTAGGTCCCATATCCAGAATAAATGAGCTGAAGTCGATGGAAAGAGACCCACTGAAAGGAGAGCATTAAGGCATCTCTCATCAGTCAGCATGAGGAACAAAGTAGTAGCTTCATAATTTGGTGGAGATCGAACAAAGAACATGTTCATGAACCAATGACCCTGTGCATATTTCGCATGTGCCAAATGCAAGCAGTACACGAAAAATACCCTCTGAATAGAAACCAATGATGAAAATTGTTGACAAAGAAGAGGAAACCACCAATAAGGCTAATGGAATCCAAGACACTACATGAATTCCAAAGTATGAATAGATGTCTTACCGTCGAACACAAGGGAAACCACCCAGTCAACGACCAATGATGAAATGTCGACTGTTGGGTTGAAGGTGACCTACCAATGATGAAAGTAGGGCCAGGGTGCATGATAAGACCATAGTATCATGTGATTCTGAGACAATCTGGGGGTATGGTCGACATGTAAAGTAAAGAGTTCTGAGAAATGGCCGACATAGGTTGATAGACTTCCTTTGAACAAGAGCATGAGACATATGGTAGACTCTGGTAGCATAGACTCAATGATGTAATTATTAGATGCAGGAGGCATCAATAATGTTCTCTATAGGGACTGGAAGAGTAACCAATCAGTAGAGAAAATTATGTAATGGGATCAACTTACCGAGGCCATGCTAAACCCAAAATTATGATGACACAAGGACTTAATAACTTTGTTCTCTATTCAAAGGCGACACGACTACTACCAAATATAATACAATGCTCCCTTCCTGCCCGTCTTTTTTTTGTTTTTTCATAACAAATGAATGTTATGATATAGAGGAGGAAACGAGTGTTGCAAGAAAAACTAGTTCCAACAGTGGAACATATCTATGCTCAATGCAAGGAAATGGATGCGGGAGATGGACACTCAGGGTTATGTTCCCTCTAGGGTATAGGGTTTCAAATTGTGAAGGATATAAATAAGGCTCTACTTGGTTGAGGATGCAAAAACTGCTTAGGCAACGGTTTGTAACGCAAAGAGAGAATCGGCTAAAGGATCAATATTGCAAGCGAGAGCATGAAATGCAATCACAACTTAACGCCAAAAAATGTCCCTTTTTATGTCTTTTAGTCTACTTGGTGTGAAAAAGGGATATACTTGTGCCAAATAGACATCTTTTCAAATCCAATTTACGAGTGTGAAAAAGACAAGTTCACTCGACGATTTTTTCTATTTTTGGTAACGAGTTGAAAAAGAGCTTAGATAAGACTCATGACCTTTCAAATCCAATTTAATGAGTATGAAAGGGACAAACCACTTGGAAATATTTTCAATTTTTATACGAGTCGGAAAAGAGATTAACTAAGACTCGTTGGGAGATTCTAGGCAGAAAGTCATGGGGGAGGCCAAGGCTCCCATGATGGACTTCTGTGGAATGTCAGTATCTTATGAAGAAACGACATAAGCTTTGGAAAACCTAAATATCTCCAAGTTGAGGAGGATAAATTATTAATGGAGGTTATCATCTCCATGACATATCAGATAATGTCTCTTTCTGGAAAAGACATAGGCAGAGGCATTGAATACCCCACAAGACCACCCCAATCAAAAGGAATCTCTTCGAGACTTGGAGGGAGAGAAATAGTGAAGAGTAAAAATCTCTCTTGTTCAAAAGGTGCAAGACTAGAAATGCTAAGGATGTTGCATAGAAGGCATAGAACCAGAGCCAGAAGAGTGGGATCGACTAAAAATTGCATCGACACGACTGCTCCCTTAGACTTTTCACTCTCTAAGAGAAGAGTGGGGTCGACAGAAGATTGCATCAACATGACCACTTCCTCAACCATTGGTTGAATAGGATGCGAGACAATAAATTCAAGAGGTGCATCACCCCCAAAAATAGTAGTGTTGTCAGTCGAAGATTGCATTGACATGACCCTTGGTTGAACAAGATGTGAGACAACAAGGTCAATAGATGCATCAACCCCTAAAGGAAAAGGGGTTTCAGCCAAATATTTCATCGACATGACTGTTGTATCAACCGAAGAAGGAACAGAGTGTTTTGAAACCATAGATGCCTCAGAACCCGAAGCACCCTTAGGTGAGCCCCACGCTTCTAGTATCCCAGCGGTAACATGATACAAATGAGTAAGGTGACTTCCTTCACAAGTCCTGCAAAGGAATATAGGCTTACGTCTCAGACGTCTATGATTCTCAATCATATGAATGCCCCCAACATGACTTGCAATGGCTGGTGACATGCTCCCAGCATGACTTACTGAGGCTAGTAGACAATCTCCAACATGACTAGCAAAGGTTGGTGATGAATCTGCAACATGACTAGTAGAGGCTAGTAGAAAATATCCAACATGACTCGAAAAGGTTGGCGATGGATCCCCAACATGACTAGCAGAGGTTGGTGATGTATGTGCAATGTGACTAGAAGTGACCAGACATGTGCCCCCATCATGAATTGCAGAGGCTAGTAGACAATATCCAACATGACTAGCAGAGGTTGGTGATGAATCCCCAACATGACTAGCAGAGGTTGGTGATGAATCCACAACATGACTAGCAGAGGTTGGTGATGAATCCCCAACATGACTAGCAGCAGTTTGTGATGAATCCCCAACATGAATAACATAGGTTGGTGATGAATCTCTAGTATGACTGGCAGTGATCTGACTTGTGGCGGTGGTGAATTGTGGCATTTGAGACCAAGGTGTAAGGAAAGATTGATTTTGAGAAATTGTAGGCCAAGAAAGGTTCTGATATACACCATGGACCTACTCGAAAGGATAGTATCCTCCTCTGCACTGATTCATAACAGGTTGTAAGGGCATTGAAGCTGCTTGCGAAGAGAAAAAGACATGACAAGGGTTACTCATGTGAGGATATGTGTTGCTCCCAGACAAAGGAACTTCATGAATGGGGTTTCCCATACAATAAGGATGACTTCCTCCGGATGGAACACCAAAGGACAGATGGAGGTCCACCATGGGAAACGTGAAGGGGGTTTCCCATACTATAAGGATGACTTCCTTTGGATGGAACACCAGAGGACAGATGGAGGTTCACCATGGGAAAAGTGTTCATAGGAATTGACATAGCGAAAGAAGGATAAGTGGATGAAGTGTAACAAGTAGAATTATTTCTTAATTGGGAACTTACTTCTCGCATATTGGACTCGTAGGAAGGAAGATTCCAACCTCCTACCGTAATAGGTGTTTGAAGGATATGACTCCCACCAAACAGAGAGGGATAAAAAAGGAGGGATCATGTGCCCAGAACCAAAACTCATATTCTCATAAGGAGGCAAGACAGAGGATGGCAAGTACGAAGACATATCAGACATACAATGAGAAAAATGATTAGAGACCCAAGGCATTGACTGAGTACCATAATTTTGCATACCATTATAGAAAGCGGATGGATTTTCCCCCATGAACGTCATGGGGGGGGGTAGAAGTAAATGAGGGAGAAAAATGAACTCCACTATCCATGATAACAAATACTCAGCATGAAATCCTATGGTAAACTAATAATCAAAGAGCACAACAAAAGTGCAAACGGCCAATATGCATGCAAACGGGCTAAAGTGGTTGAGTGGCCTCCCTCGCTAAAGAAGATATGTCTCTTCCAAGAGGGACCTGAGACTCCTCACTAAAGTTTGGATGTAACATAATCATTTATAGGGGCTCTCATGAGCTTAACATCTAGTCGATTAGATCCCCCTGGAGAGGTAATCCTCCATAAAGGTTTTGTGTTGTCCGACCCCTATCTGACCCAGGGTACAAGCAGAATAACCCTTTCAAGTAACCTATGAGATACCTAAGTCAAGAAACTAATAAACCACTATATAACTGAAGCATAGGTGAGAAGTCGTAAGTCTGGATTACCGTATGGGCAGGGTAGCAAAGCCCTAAACCTTTAAAGCACCACCTCTCATAGAGGTATGGGTACTAGCAAGATCCCCAAATACGAATAAATCCACAAAAATATCTCTAACGCTAGGTGAGTATCTAGGGGGTATCCCTTCCACTAACTTCACATGACCTCGTGATTAACTCTGGTGTGAGCGGAGCCTCCTTATATTACCAATTATACAATGGAATTCTCAACTCCCTGTCTCAGACACATATGTTGATTTAATTGCCTTGGAGAATTTTACTCACAAAATCCTATTCCAAGGCACTAAATCCTAGACTAGTTTGTGCACCCTAAAAATAAAATCGTGACTAATCAATTTTAGTTTAAAGTGTAAATTTTATTGGTCCTGATTACTCAAAAGGGTATGGAAGTGAAACTCATGATATTATGACTCTACAATAAAATAAATATAAATATAATGCAAAGTCTAATTTTAACTTTTCAATGAATGATATGCGTATAAAAACAGTGCAATTTCCAATTTCAACTCTGCAATTTAGAAGTAAAAGAAAATATTTCACTAAATGCACTAAGCTAATGATAAATATTCAAAAGACAAAAATGCCAAGTAATGTAAAATGCCTATTTTTTTTGTATTTTCAATATACTAAAAAGAAAATGCATGGACTGATAAGTAACCTGATATATAAATTCTATTGTGTATAAACAGGATAACTCAAGCAGAATACCAAGCAGCCAAGAAAACATCCCAGGGTACAAGGACAAATCAAAAAATCAAAAACAAAGAGAAAGACTACGCCCAAAAGTTCAACTCCAAACAGGTTTCCTGTCGACCCATATAATCTCAACAGGCACTACAGAGACCTAAGAAGGCTTAGCAATCATCAAATCCCACCCAACAGTCACTAAACCAAGCAAACAAGCAAGGGAAAGTGGTATATGTGACTGTTCAGGAGAAAAGTGTGTATATACACATCTTGCAATGAGACAGCACACATGTATACGTGACTGTCAAGGAAAAAGGCATGTATAGGCTTTAAAACAAGGCCAGACAAGGGAAAAAAGTTGAAAACTCGGACCCAGAGTAAACAAAATCTATCAAGCAGTGATACGACAAGAAACAAAAAGGAAAAAGAGAAATGCAAGAAGGAAAAATACTTCAACCCTTAGAAGGAAGATCTCTCCTTAGTGGAGTCACCAATTTTGTTACGAGGGAAAAACTCTCTATGGCCAGGGTAAACAACAACAGACAGGTATGACTGCAGAAATCTACTCAATTCCAACATATGCTATATAAACCAATGTGCAAACGAGATAAGAAAGAATCCTACCTCATTCCAACATTTGAATATGTCTATCGTTGAGCACTTCAACTCAAAACTTTATACTTGCGACAAGTTCTCAACAAACAAGTAGAGCAAGCATATAGTGATAATATAAAAGGTTAGCACATTAGATAGCATAATCCATCAATAAACATTACAAACATGCCCATCGGAACCAAGAAACCAAGTTCCTTCCAACTGGGTCTCCACCACTTCAATCCTCTACCAAAGGAAAGCTCATAGAAAATATACAATGAGGTTCTCTCAACAATAGGGAAAGAGCTTGGGGGTTGAACATTGTGTTCATATTTGAGGAACAAAGGGATGCAGACTCAATATGAAGTAATTTCTCCAGAGTAACTTTGCTCTCAAATTTGAATGCTTTCTCCTCTTTTCCATAGCTCGGAATTGTGCTCTTATAGCCTTTAAAATGAAACTGAAGGGCCGAGTCAAAACGTTTCTAGTATATGGAAGGCCAAGGATCAGAGATCTCCTATCATGACATGGAAACCCAACCTCATTTTTGTATTTTCTGGCACAAATCCCGATGTATGTGGGTTGTAGTGGAGAAACCTGCGTATATGCATGTTGTATAGTAGATAGGGCGCGTATATGTGGAAAAACATGTATTTTTAGCTCTCAATTCATCAAAAAGGGATGACAAGTCTGCATAGGGAAATGGAAAAAGGCCCTCTATGCAAGATAGAAATGGTGAGGCAAATCTTGCTATAACAACATCCATCATAGCTTTTAAACTTTTGATCACATTTCAAGGAAAGAATAACAAATGGCCCACATATAAGACAACTTTGAAAGAGTCTTTATCATTGAAACCAAAAATAGGATTTGATAGGTTAATTTCAAATATTTTTACTCAAATATGAAAAGTTTAAACATACAATTAAAATTAACCCTAATACAATTCTCTAAGATCTTGTCAAAATTAATAAGATAGTATTTAATAGTCTTAAAGAACAAGAGATTTTTTCCAAAGGACTGGTATTAAGGCTCCCGCGGACTATAAATTAAAATGAAAGAAAAGAAATATGTTGAGAGGAATGGATTCAGGCATGAGTGGAGCAGAACCTGAAATGAAGATAAAGGAACATTCAAGATTCAGTTATATTCTTCTTTTGAAAGACAAAATACAACTAGATTATTTCAGAAAGGGGGAAGAATGAAAAGGTAATGTGATCAATTCTGCCTTACTGTAATGGATTCTCTCTCTCCATTTGCTTGTTGATTCACCTTTTATATTATCTCTTGTCATAGTTGCATGGTCGGTTTCAACTGCTCCCAAGTGATCTTCTTCAATTATCTTCAATAAAGCTTGTTTTAACAAATATTATATGTAATCCTTCATTGGTGCAACATTAATCTCATGTCATACTTTTATATCAAATAATATTCCTTCTAAATATCTTAAATCAAATGAAGGTTGATGAAGTGAATTTTTGATATCTTCATTTTTATTGGAATAACTCATCAACCAATTTTCAATTTCATTTTCATCATATTCTAGTATGTTATTAAACTTTCAGTTGATACCCCCTTTAGAATTTAAATCTGCTCTCCAAATTGTAGCATTGTCATAAAAATAGAATTTATTATCAACATTGGATCATGTACATCCCCTGTATTTCCTTCTAATTCTATTTCAATTAATTAGTGATATAACACTTCATTTTTTCTTACCACAACATCACAATCATCCAAGTTTTCTCTTTTAATTTTTATCTTTTTAATCCAATATGTATTTATTTTTTTTACTTGATCAGGAGAAGGAAACTTGTCTTCTTTTCTTTTTAAATCAGTCATATTTGAAACTGTCAAAATAAAAGTAGTGACAACATCCTCATAAAATACTTCCTCATTTTTTAAATCGCTTTGAAGGAAATCTCTGAAACTATTTAGATTAGAACCAAAAGAAACGATATTGCTTCCAATATCCCATGCTTCTAGGATAAGAGACATTCTTGTTTTGATGTTTTTTTCAACAAATTTTATGACTGCAACCGATAAAATTGATAGTCCTTTCAACTTTAAATATGATGTTCTGGGTTGAATATTTTCCAGAGGGATTGCAAGGATAGGTGGTGGCATGAATGTATATTCTAACTCTTTAACTCTTTCTTTCAACTGTGCATTTTTTGCTTCCATTTCATCTATTGATACATCTACAACATCACCAATGATTTTGTAAATTTTCAAAATCCTTGATACTGGGACTTTATTTAAATCCATCTCTAAATATTTTGTTCTTTTTCCCTTTGAATTGACACATTCAAAGACCATATTTTTCAAATATTTGTCAAATGACGCACTATGAAGTGTCAAAGAATCTTCTTCATAAAATGTAGTTTCTTTAATTGACTGACATGTATTGTTGGTAAGTCTTCTGGAATTGTCGTTGGGTATTCAAGACACTGCGGTAACATATCCTTACCACCATTTTTAGCTTTAATGAAATTTTTAGCTTCTTCAACCTTGAATATTTCCATCAGCTTTGGAAACTTAAGCATCTGGATGAAAGTTGGTGGTGTAGGAGAGATTGATGAGTGTCCATTCATTTTGATAATTCTTTGATCCTTTTCAAAATTGTTAGTACACCATATAACTATCTTTTGTGTCGAAAACGTCTGGAACACATCCTGCTCGAACAATCCCAGATTTTTAGATATTATTAACATTTCTTTCTTCCGGTGGTAATGAAGCATAAGACCTCTAAATATTTTACTAGTTGTTCTATGTGTCTTCTCACACAAAGGTATTCATTGTGTCACCACAAAATCTCTCCCTTATCCTCGCCATATTTTTTTTAAACTTTATCGTTAAGGTATGCAAAGTTCTTCTGCAATTACCAAATAATATTTTCTTTTTAGTATTAACACTGAAGCTTTTGTTTCAGGAAAAGCATTAGGAGAATTTAATTTTGAACTTAAGAGGTTAGTCTTGAAGAGAACATCATTTAATAAAAATCCTTCAAATATTTAATTCGCGTAAGCTATGCATTAAATGCTTGCTTGGTTATTGTGACACGGGAAAGAGCTTAGGTGGAGCGGAGAAAGACATGTACCAAAAATATGATGGAGGAGAATCCCACTTCCGTGGTTATAAAATAGTTTTGAAATAATATTAAGTATTGAATATCGACGGACGGAGAAAAAAATACTTTTCGACATGATGAATGGAGTCTCGCTTCCACGGTTGCAAAATAAAACTAAGTATGGAGTAATGGACAAGCAAAGAAAAGGGAAAGGAAACTTTGAGGATGTGTTTGAACTCTTCTTCCATGGCTCTTGAAATATGACTAACTATGAGACCACAGACGGATGGATTTATGACTATAATTTGAAAATAAATTGCATCCCTGCGATCCCTTCATTCGACGGAATATATAAAAAATGATAAATTATTAGTGGGGTGTTTCTCCTTATATAAAAACATTTCCAAGTATAGAAAATAAAGGGAACAAAATGTAAAATAATTAGAGAAAAATAAGTTCGACAACTGTCTCCAACGGTGGGATAAAAACCCCCTAAGGGTTACTAAGAATCCATAATCTCTCCAATTGGGCATGGAGTCAGAAATTAAATGAGAATGTACAACACAAGAAAATAAAACTATGTACATATGAGAAGAAAGTTGATCATGCAAAGAAACTCTTGAGATCTCGGCCATTGACTGAAAAAATTTGTATTGTCCCCTTCATGTCTTTGAGCAGATAATAATTAAAGCCAACAATTTTTTCAATAATATAAGGTCCAATCCATAGAGATTCAAAATTTGTATTCAAAGAAATCTTCTCTTTCACTTTGTTCAACATTAATACCAATTCCCCTTTTTGCAAAATTTTCTATGTTTCTCCTTGGTCGAAGTATTTCTTGACAATATATTGTCTTTTATTCTTTTTATTTAATGCTTTAATGCTTTGTTCCTCCAATTTGATCAACTGATTGCACCTTCTATGTAGTGGATAAATTTCTTCAACATCTTCAATATTTGAAGCACTTGTCAAAGCATTTAGTTCCAGACTAATTCACATTTTGGATTCTTTTACACAAACCAACACATATGGAGATATCTCAATACTATCTTTTGTTGTCAATCTACTTGCACATAATGCATCTATCAATTTTAAATGCCAATTCATTTTGTTTAGATCAATTGTCTTTTTAAGAATTTGGATCAAATTTTTGTCAGTAGATTCATCCAAACCATTTCCTTGAGGATAATAGTTTGATGACTATCCCATTATGATACCAAATTCCCCACAAAATTTGGTAAATTTTTATCCAATGAATATTGATCCATTATTTGTGATAAAGTTTTCTAGAACTCCAAATCTTGATAAAATATTGTCTTTAAGGAATTTTATGAGTTATTTTGAGGCAGTTTTTTTAATGCTATGGCCTCTTGCCATTTTGTGAAATAATTTGTAGTTGTGAGAATATCTGAATGAACTCTTACTGATTTTGTATTAATTTTCCTGTTTACATCAAGTACCCATTGTGAAAATGGTTCTTCTATCTATATTGGTTGCAAAGGCATTGCAACCTTCTTCATTTTTCCTGAAAATTTATTACAAGAAATCCATTTTATTATCATTACATATGAATCTTTTAAAATTGTGGGCCAATAATAACTAGCTCTCATTATTAATTGTGCAGTAGCAGTGGATGCATAGTGAACACCAAAGACTCCTTCAAGAAATATCTTCAATAGCTTGTGATCCCTTTTTTCATCAACACATCTTGACAATATTCCAACAAAATTCCTTTGGAACAAAAATTTTGCAACTAATACATATTGATTTCATTTCATTTTCAATATTCTTCTTTCTTTGGGACTAATTCCATTTGGAAACTGGCCAGACTTCAAATAGAAAGAACTATCCTTATACCGCTCAGAAATTTATGTAGATGATCCTGTTGAAATTGATATAACCCCATTTAATGAATCATTTCTTTTAATGCATTTTAATATCCTTTGTCATTTAAATTCCTTTAATGGTTTGATTTCAATATCATATTATTACATTTTCGCTAACCAATTCTCCCATTTACCTTATCTCAATTGTTGATTGAGAAGAATTTTTACTGGAGAAGAAGGAACATATGATATGAGAAGATAAAATGTAAGTTCTAAAATGAGCCACTACCTTTACTAACGAAAGTGCTTGATTCTCTATATCTGAATATTTCAACTCATAACCATGTAAAGTTTTATTCATAAAGCTTATTGGTAGTTCTTATACTTTATGATTTCTCTACGTTAAAATTGAATCAATAGTCTCTTCTGAGGAAAAAGAGTAAATAATAAAATCTTTGTTAAAATATGGTCTTATCAATACTGGGGAATTTTTAATTCCATGTTTGATATCATTGAAATCTCTTTGAATATATTGAGTCCATTCAAATCTTTGGTCCATTTTAAGCAACAGATTTATTGGTTTGAAAATTGTTGCATAGTCTGGGAAAATTCTTCTCAAAAAATTTATTTTTCCAAAGGATGATTGAATTCCCTTTTTTGATGTTGGTGGATTTAATTCATTAATAGCCTTTACTATTTTACGATCAATATAAATTCCTTCCTTGTTGACTATGTGTCCCAGTAATTTCCCTTTAGAGATTGAAAATAAACACTTCTTGTGATTAAGAGAAATTCCATATAATATGCACCTTTCAAATACTTATCTTAGATGGTCGATATGTTTTTCTCTTATTTTGGAATAGAAAATGAGATCATCTTGGTAATCAGCCATGAATTTCCCAATTATATCTTTGAAAGTATGATCCAAGCCTCTAAAAGGTTKCTCCAATGTTTTTCAAACCAAATGGCATGCAGACATATGCATATGTATCCCATAGTGTGATGAAAGCAATTTTCAACATCTCCTCTTCTGCAACAAGGAACTGATTATATTCTAAGAAACCATCTGACATGGACATGAGAGTTGAGCAACTAACTTGTTGGAGTAACATTTCCATGTTTGGCATAGAATAATTATATTTTATACTTTCTTTGTTTAAATCTTGAAAGTCAACACATAAGTGAATTTCCCCACTTTTCTTCCTTACAATCACTGGATTGGACGACCATTCCAAAGGTCTGATTGGGAAAATTATTCCATCTTTTCTCGATTTTTCAAGTTCTATTTTCACCTAGGACTTCAATTTGGGGTTTATTGTTTTCAAATTTTGTTTAAATGGCTTGGTCCCTTCTTTTAGTAGTATGATATGTTAGAATATTGATTTATCATACGCTTTAAGATCATCATAGCTCCATGCAAAAAAATCAAAATATTATTTAAACAAAGAAGTATGTTGATCAACTTATTTTGGTGTGCAATCAATCCCACGATTCACATATTTTGGAGAAATTTAAGTTTTGATATTTATCTTTTGAGTTTGTTGTATCTTTCATGTAGATTATTCTTCTTTCAGATCGTTGGTCTTATCATCTCCTATGAAAAGAGATTCATATTTGAAACAACTTTTTGAAATCAATGCAATACTTTCTTCAGGTTCACCAGCATTGGCAAGAAAATCATTCAATTATTCATAATTCTCAAATACTTGAAGATATTCATGGTTTTCAGGAACTGAGGGTCTGGAGATTTTTTTCACTTGAAAAGTATTATTGTTTTGAAGATCACTAGGATTAAATAATGATGCATCAAGTGCTAAAGAATATTATTTTTTATTCCTTTCTCTAGGGATGAAAGAAACATTAAATGAACAAAATGAATCCATTACTTCATTTACTCTTTTTTCATAAAATTTCAGTCTTTCTTTTTTGATCTTATATTTTTTAGTAATATGATTAATAACTAGCTCAAAGTCACCAGTTATAATCAAATTTTCAATGTTCATTTCCAATGCCAAAATCATCCCTTGGATAAATGCCTCATATTCTGCTTCATTATTCATACAATGAAATTCCAATCTGATGGTGTGTGGATGTATTATGTAATCGGGACCTTCGAACACAATCCCAACACCACTCCCTGAACTGGAACATGCACCACCAAAATAAATTCTCCAAAATCCTTCAAAATAACTTTCTTCTTTTTGTTTGGGAATATATGTTTGTTCTGGGTCCAGCACGACATAATTCCCTATACTGGAATTGACATAACCTTGCATTTATTAATTATATTTTTTGTTAAAAGAGAATGGTTTTCTTGGTTCATGTGGAACCCTTAACATTGCTCAAAATTTATTGGGTAACCTCATGCAACTCCCATCATTCATGATATACCCTCCAATTAATGCACACCAATATCTACCAAGGACCACTCCATAAGCCAGAGGAAGATCAACCATTGTAATTGTGACTATAGTTGTGATATGTTGGGATGCAATTATCCAAGCATAAAAATATTTAATTTCTCCATATGCCATAACTTTTCTTGAATCAATGGCATAAATACTCTCATCGGTTTCATGGTATTTGGTACAACCCATCCCAAGTGCTTCCTTGACCGATAATGGAATGATAATGTTTGTATCTCATGTATCAATCATGCAATTATGAAGGACAACATAGTGATTTTCTATCATGATGTAAAAGGGTGATACTTTACCTTTTGGTCTACCAGCTAAATTATTTTTTTGTTATTTTGAGCTTGATGCAACAACTTCCATTCTATGACTAGGTTCATCTAAAATTTTAAGGATATTTTTCCTCTGCTAGGGAATTTTCACAACTTCTATGAATGGTAAAGTAATACTTAATTCTAACGGATCACGTTTTATATCATATGTGAAGGATTATTAGATTGAATTCTAACTGACTGCTGCTTATTCGTCTCTAGAATATTTTGTCTTGACTTTTCTGTTTCTTATCTACATTTTCCTTTTATTTTCCTTTTTCCAAGTTTTCTTTTAATTTGAGTTTATTTTCTTGTGCTATTGTTTGCACAACATTATCTTGTGAGATATTGTTCTCTTCATTATCATCAAATATATACATGGATGACTCGTATTCATCTGCCTGTACATATTCAATAATTTATTCTTGAATGAAATCAACTTCTTGATCAATGTTTTGATGTTCAAAAACATATTCTAATATAAAAACATTTGTATTTAGCATTCTTGGTTCCCTTTGTCTAAATTCATCAGTGGTACCATCACTTCTGATCCTTTGTTCTAGAATTGGATTTCTCCTGTGTTCCTAAACATGCATTCTTGGATTTGGAAGAAAATTCTCATTTCTCCTTTATATCATCAATTCATTTTGCATATGTCTGATTTTTCTATTCATCTATGTTATTTCCATTCTTTTTTTAGTCTTTTGTGTCATTGTTGGATCATTTGTTACACTAGGAATTATTCCTTTGAGTATCCCTCCACCAATTCCTCGATCTCTAGTATTTCATGTTCTCTGATCTTCAACTCTTCTTGAACATGAGGCTCCTTCATCCGAGATAATGAGTGCATACATTTCTCTTTGAACTCTACCAGGAATAATATTTGGTTCTGCATCAATCTCAAGCATAATCTCTTCCATTTTTGTTTCTTTATTCATTGGTCCATTTAAATCCCCTATTTTTGAAGCTTTGATGGAAAACTTGACATTTGAAGGAATTGCATTTTTGTAGCATCCAAGTATGACTAGATTATTTGGTCTCTAATTTTCTTGTATTTTATTAAGAATTTTTAAAAAACAAAAATCAAAATATTGGATCCTTTCACCCTTTTTCAAATGGATTTGGGCAAATTCTGTGAGTAGAGTATGATATGCTTTTGCAGGAGCATACATGGTTAGAAACATGCCTTCTAAATCATCAAAATTAGTAATTGAATTTACTGGAAGGGACATATACCATTTATGGGCTTGGTCTGTCAATGTTTGAAGAAATAATCATACCATTACATCATCATGTTCAACTACATGAATTTCACACTGGCTCGGAAATTTCTCCATATGTTTCTTTGGATCAATTGATCCATCTCCTGGGAATGTTGGTAATAACCCTTGCGGGAGGGTTGGCAATTGATATTGTTGACCATAATGTTTAAAGGGATATTTCTAACCCTTCTCCATGGAATTATTTGTCTTCTTTCTTCATGATTCTCAAGAGGGTCTTGATTTCTTTCTTCTCTATCAACCATGATTTGATCTTTTTCTTCTTTAACAGTTGAATTTTTATTTTATTTTTTAAGTTGTTTTCTTTTTCTCCTCGTTATCGTACCCTTATATTTTCCCAATTTCAAAATATATATTTCCTTCTTTGTTTTCGTATTCTTGAAATCTCTCTTTCTTCTTCATGAGAAAGAGTTTCCAATATCTTTCAAGTTCACGAGTTTGAGTTGTTGTCATCACTAGATCATATAATTCATGCAAAATGCTTATTGATTTCCTAATCCAATTTACAACTAGGGTTGGTTAGGCTGAGTCTGAGTCATAAATAATTCTAGTGTAAAACCATCTATTTCAGTCTATCCCCAGTGTGGTCGCCAAAAATGTTGATGTTTGAATCTGTTAGGATAAAAACAACAACCTCGCAAGGATATGAATATCCTCCTTCGTTTTGAGAGTGCTAACATAAAAATCGTAATCTTTGTTGTTCAAATAAATAAATATTTAACAACATAATAAAATATCTGAAATTCCTGGGAGATGGACCAAGACTCCTTACTCAAATAAACACACACTTTTACAAAAATATAATATAAAAAAGAAGAAGATATTTTATAAAAATTATAAAGTAAACCCCACATCCATCACATCTTTTAAATTTTTTATCATGTTTCAAGGAAAGAAGAAAAAATGGCTCACATGTAAGAGAACTTTAAAAGATTCTTTATCATTGAAGTCAAAAATAGGATTTGATAGGTCGGTATCAAATATCGTTACTCAAATATGCAGATTTTAAACATACATTTAAAATTAACCCCAATATAGTTCTCTGGGAGCTTGTCAAAAATAATACGATAGTTTTTAACAGTCTTATAGAACAAGAGAAGTTGTTTAAAGGACTGGAATTAAGGCACCAACTATGTTGGTGAATTGAGGGGGCTATGTTGGTGAAATATGATAGTATAGTGCAAAGTTTGGTTGCTTCCCTAGAAGTGGGGGTGTTCAGGAGCAAGGTATCGTTAGCAAATTGGTTGTGGGAAACTATCGGTTGGAGCCCATGAATAGAGAGGTCTTGCAGGGTTCCATTGGAAATTGAGGAAGAAAAACACCTCCCCAATCCTTCCTCCATGATCACAAAGAATAAAGGTGAGAGTGGATCTCCTTGGTGTATGCCTCGTGAAGGGGAGAAGGGCTTAGAGGGGACCCCATTAATTGGGATGGAGAAAAATCTAGAAGAGGTTAGTTTCATGATCCAGTCTATCCAATATGAGTTGAACGCAAAGGTTGAGAGGACCGAGTAGATGTAATTCCAGCTTAGTTTGTCAAAGAATTTAGATATATCAAGTTTTATGAGCATACCTGGTGTGCAAGTAGTCTTGAGCGAGTGGATGATTTCATGCACCAGGATTACGCTGTCGATGATGTGTCGTGCCTCCACATAACTTGAATGTTATTTGGAGATGGTGCAAGGAAGTATAGGTTTGAGCTTGAGTGCTATGACTTTTGTTATGATCTTGTAGATGAAATTACAGAGTGCAATTGACCAAAACTACTTTGGATTGGTAACACTCTCTTCTTTGGGGATCAGAGTGAGAAAAGTGGCATTAAGAGATGCGAGTACCTGCTTTGAGGTTATGTATTCCTCCACCAGTGAACAAACTTCTTCACAGGACCATCGACGAACATTAATGGAAGAAATCCATGGTGAAGCCACCCCGCCCTGGGGATTTTTCCAGTGGCATGTCCTTAATAGCCTGGTCCACTTCATCTTGTGTGATTGGTCTCATGAGGGAAACATTATTCTCTGTGGTGATGAGGGTGGGGATATGCTGAGTGATTCTTCTAATGGATGGCATTCTGTCCACAGGGGGTTCTAAAAGAAGTTATTTGTAGTATCTTACCAATTCCTCTACTATGTTTGCATGGTCCATAAGAGTGTTACCATGTGAGTCCTCAAGCTTTGTTATGTGATTGATGTGCCTTCTGTGGATCATGGAGTGGTGGAATAAATTTGTGTTTCTTTCCCCCTCCTTAAGCCATTGAACATGAGATTTTTTCCTCGAAAGTATCTCCTCATGTTTGTGTCTTTCCTCGAGTTTCTTCTTCAGGGTGGTTTCCTCATGTAGCAAGGATTCTGAGTAGCCTAATACCACCGACTCTCGTTGTACCTCCTCTATACATTGTTCTAGGGATTTGTTTTCAAGAAAAATGTCCCCAAAAACGTATTTGTTCCAATTCCTTGTTGTTTGAAATTATTCAGGCACTGTTGGAATTTGTACATCCATGTTCTATGCTCAATTTATGCATTGGCCCACTAGGTTCAGGATAGTTCTGGGAAGTCTAGGTGGGTTAGCCAGAATTTCTCAAAGCGAAAGGGTTTGAACTTTGGAGTTGCCACAGTTTCCACCCAGAACTGGACTGGCCAGTGGTCTGAGTCGGCCTTGGGTAGTATGTATGCTTCAATAACTGGGCCTTCAAGCATTATGTTCTCTGAAATTAGAAATTTATCTAGGAAACTTGAAATGTGTTAAGTCCTTTTGCACTTGTTAGTCCAAGTGTAGGGGCCATTTCTGGTCTCTACATCTATTAGGTTATGGTTTTCTATGAGGTGTCGAAACTTGTTGTTGTCTTGTACCAGGCATTTTTTTCCCCCACTTTTTTCCTCTAAGGTGTGGATGATGTTGAAGTCTCCTCCCAGTATCCACCAATCTTGTCCTCGAAGAGTATTTATGTAGACCAAAATGTCGATGAATTGATCTTTTTCCTGGTTGATATGAGGACCGTAAGCATTTGTTATGACACCTTCTTTGCTTGACCCTATGAATCTATACTTAGTTGTAAGCATTCCCACCGTTGAAAAGGAAGGTTCTAGGATAATGGTGGTTGGATTCTAGAGAATGGCTAATCCCCCAGCTGCTCCTTTAGAGTCAGTATAGGTCAAGTTGCAATGCCTCCAACACCTTCTGAAGGTTTCCTCTATGATACTACCTGCACTTTTTGTTTCTTGAAGTAATAAGATATCTAAGTTTTCTGATTTAATACAGTTTCGAAGAATCCTTTGTTTGGATCTTCCATTGAGACCTCTAATATTCTAAGTGATGATCTTCATCATAATTAACTACAGGGGGGTTGGAAAAAGGATTTTGAGAGTTCCTGATTTGATCATGAAATTGCATACCTCTTTAATTAGTTGTTGTGCAGTCTTTCGACCCCTTCTCTTTCTCTCTTTCTGGTTCCACTTGGGATCTAGGTCAGTCTCTAGTTGTACACCAAGTCGTGAGGAGGCTCCTGTAGTGGATTTGATGAAGAATTTATGGAATTTTCTGAGTTTTTCTACCAGAATGGATTGTAGTTCATTTCGATTGAAGGCATTCTCCAGCTTATCTAGGTCAATGTATGTGAGTTCATTTTCATCTATATGAATTATGATGTCGCCGTCATCCTGTTCTGTTAAGCCCTAATGTTGGCTCATTACCCCTTAATTGGGGCATATTATATTAGTAATGTTATTTTATTTATGTCGGCTTTAGGCCATTAGTTGTAATTATACCTCCT